>ML825571.1:53642-63828 GCA_009831015.1 Picea engelmannii | reverse complement strand
ATATCATAAATGTAAGAGGACTTCTTAGAAGGTTCTACTTCTAGAAGATTCCTCCTCTAGAATGTTCTTAGGTGATGGTAGCACTATATAAAGGGATTCAAGCAATGTAATGAGATATGAAGAGAATTATTGTATTTGGAGCTGAAGCTCAATAGGAGGATTCCCCCTCGAAGAGGCAAGTGAACATGAGAGGATCCCTTCCATAACATGATCCATTGTATGGTGTTGCCCTACCTCAAGGGTTTTGATATAAAAAAGTGTGGTTTCTTATATCTTGCTTAGTGGATCTATTGTGTATTCAGTATTTGTGGTTATTATATTGGTATATCTATTTAGGTTCTTAACATAAATGAACTATGACAACAATTTTAGTAGTATCAACCAGTAGACCTTCTTTACACACCACATGCCCTAAAAAAATACTAAAGGGAGCATTGAAAATGCACTTCTTAATGTTCAATGAGATCTAACACTGTCTACATCTGTCTAACATCACTCTTAACACTTCAACATGATTCTTCAATAAACTAAACATTGTCCAATCATCCAAATAGAATTCCAAAAACTTATGAATAAAGTCCTTAAAGGCTTCTACTAATACCTTTGAAAAAATTGCAAGTGCATTCTTTAGTCCAAATGACATCACTGTATACTGAAATGATCCCCATTCTATAGAAAATGTTTTCTTATGTCTATATTCTGGTGATGTCATGATCTGATGATATCTTGAAAACCCATCTGTAAATGAATAAACTTCTTGACCTCCTACATTCTCCAAAACTTCGTCTATAAATGGGGTGGAAAAAGGATCATGTAAGAAAGAATCATTCAATTTTCTCAGATATACACAAATCCTTATTCCCCCTTGCTTCTTTTCCTGTACTATCATATGACTAATCTATTCTGATTATTCCATAGGTTCTATGACACCGACTTCTAGCATCTTGTCAATCTTTGCCTTCACTTTCTGCTTGTACACTGGATTTAACCTATAAGGTCTTTGTATTATAGGTTTGGCATATGGATTCAAAGGGATCTTCATATCTCCAAGTTCTCCTGATAGCCCCTTCATCTCTGAAAATGTCGCTAGGAACAAGTCATTGTATTCGCGCAGTAACTCTGTGATTCTTTCTACTGTCTGATTATCCCAATAATCTCCAATGCTTGCAATATTTTGGTTTTCTACAATTCCAATATTTACCTTATTTATCTTAAATGGTGCATCATAATATTTTGAATCTATATTTGCACATTCTATCTCCCTCTCACCTTCAACTTCTGGAATCTGTATATTGCGCGAGTTTTCGTTTGTTGGGTCTTCTTCTTCTACAACATGATAACATGGTAGAAACTATCGAACTGTCTGTTTCTTCTGATATGTTGTCACAATCTCCATTTCAGGTTTTTCGATAATCATGTCTCTAACCACCTTCAATGTTCTATTTATATCTGGAGTCTCATGTTGAAAGGCAAATGTAACCACAAAATTCTGTGGCATTTCTTCCCAATTTGTAGTTTCCCTACGTTGTTCATGTTTTGTGTACTAGTTCCTTGCAATGTCTGATATAATGTGTGAATGAAGTGGTGTGGAAATTATTTTGGTGGTACTAATATCCATTGAACCATGCACCTATATACATGTTCTCTGGGTTGTCTTCCTCCAAAAATGTGTTCTCCTGATCTGCACCAAATCTAATGTGCATCAACCTTTTGCACTGAAACCAGTTATTAATATTCTCCTTATGATTTCCCCACCATATTGCAGGTGTAGATTTCAAAGCAATATCTAATGTCGGTAATCTCTAATTCTCCAAAACTTCTACCTCAAACTTCATTAAAAATTCTTCTAAATCATTCAGACCATAAAAAGTAGGAGGTTCCCTTACCTCTGTACCAATCCATCTCAACGTGCACGACATTCTGGAACATCTTCGGGTAGATAATTCATGTAATCGTTGATTCTCATTTTCCATTGTTGTGTTAGATTTTGAGGCACAAGAACTAATATTCTTCCAACTCAACATTCCATCTACAGTTGGGTTGATGTAATCCTCTTCGTGCACGGTAGTTCTATACAATTGGTTTATATATTATGTAAGGATATTCTTTATCACAGGTTCCACATACCTTCCTCCTTTTGAGGGATCCAATGGTGCAATAACTTTATATTCTCCATATTCAAAGATCATATTTCTTGTCTTCAAGTTGATAATAGTTTGGTTATCAAAATTCCAATCCAGACCCAACAATGTTGGATATGGTGAAGTGTTATCCACTATGGAAATGACTTCAAAGTCATCCATGGTGTGCACACAATCCAAATCTACTAGTATTCCCTTCAGTCTTCCAATTGGAACCACTCTATGTTGATTTTATAGCTTCAACTGAATAGGTTAATACCTCATTGTAGGCTCCCCCATAACTTCACATGTCTTCTTTGAAAGAACATTGACTTCAAACCCTAAGTTTAGTATGATATCCCCCATATTAAAATCTCCAATGTTTGCATTCAACATGAATTCCCAGCTTGTTCTTCTCTTCTTAAGGACTTGATTCACCGTATTTACCCATTCTTCCCCAATATTACACTTTCCTAACAGATTCTGCAGTACTTGTAAAGATTTTTTTATCATTCAACAATTTTACACAAGACTCCAAAATTTTTCTTAAGTTACTTACTTGCTCTGAAGGCTTCTCTTTGTTGGTATGATCAAATAAGGGAGGCATGTCATACACTAGTACCTCATCCCCGACCTTTGTTCCTGAAGTAGATGTAATATTCTCCTTCAAAATCTCTTGTCTAGCCTCTTTGAATGTCTCCTTCTCTTTGCGCTCATCAAACTTCTATTCGGGCGTTGTATTCTTCCTGACCCACTAGTATTGATCCTGATCCTTCTTTGTTGCATCTTCTTCTGTCTTGGCTCCACCTCTAGTAACTATGTTGATCTTCTTCCCATCCTCTTCTTTTTTTCTACAACAATCCATTAGACATTTTGATTATTCTGGTTTCTCTTGTCATGTATGTTTGTCAACAGTGTCAGATAGTCTTATGTCTCATGGTCTACTGCACGCCAATACATACATGTTGCAGGTGGTTGTGTAAAATCTCTTGCATAGTGTCCATGTTTCTGACAATTGTGACACACTACTGGTCCTTGACCTCCTCCAAATCCTCTTCCGCCGTGACCTCCTTCTCTAAATCCTCCTCTGTTACCTTGGTTATCATCGTGCGATGTATTATATTGCGGTCCTTGATTATACCGTGGTTGCACACTATTGTACTGAGGCTGCACATTATTGTACTGCGGTGGCCCTACGCACTGTTGTGCGTTGTTATATTGCAATTGTCCTTGAAATGGTTATGCATTATTGTACTGTGGTTTTGATGAAAATTGTTGCACGTTATTATGCTATGGTTGTTGCACAGGTTTTCCTCTCATGTGTTCATCCTGCTCCCTATATGTATCTGAAATCCTCTCTTTCATCATCTTCAAATTTCTACATTCCTTATATTCATGTCCAACTAACATGCAAAAGTTACAAAATGTACTCTTTGATACTGTCTAATACTTCTGCATCATGGGACAATGATAGGGACAATGTCCATGTGTTTTGCATATCTCACACCATGGTCCTCTTGAAGATAAAGGGTCTTGAATACCCACTCCTATATATTGTGCAAATAATGGACACTCATTCTTATGATGACCTTCTATCCTGCATAATGTACACCAAACATCTTCTCTCTTTTCCTTACCTTTATTCCGATTCAATTGAAATGTCAAGTTCTTCAGGTCTTGTCTCAGCTCTTCCACAGCTGGATCTGTATGCTTGTACTAATTTTCCTCTAATTGTAAAGCTGCTTGCAAAGCCTCATACTAGCTCTGAAATTTATGTTGTCTCAAGGGATACTTCAAGTGTGGCAATAAATAATTGAAAAACAAATGTCTATGTTTCATATCAGTAATAGGGTACTTCAACTTACCTTTTAGCATTTTGAACTTCTGATCAACCTCCCATACTAACTCTCCTAATTTCTTCTTAATATCTATCATCTCATTCATGAAATGATCCTTTGAACTTGGTTTTTGAAATTCATTTATTAATTTCCTCTTCACTTATGCAACAATTGTAGATGCTCCCATTGAATTATTTACTGCGAGACCCATGTACCAGTCTAGTGCGCAGTCTTTGCATGTGATTTCCAACTAAGCAACCTTTTTATCTTCATCTATAATATGCTTAGCTTCCCAAATCTTCTCACAAATGAATAGGTTCTTCTCTGGGTCCTCCAACCCTTCGCCTCATAAATATGGTAACCTAATAGTTAGATATTGTCCTGCCATTGTGAAATTTGCTAAACTACCACCTCCTTGCAGTGTAGATGCTTGAATGGTGCTTGTTGAACTTAAACTTATACTTGAACTTCCACTTGACCCACGTCCTAGAAAAATCCTTCTACCACTAATCACTTGCCGGTGAACTGGTTTTTCTTCTTTAGATGTCTTAGTCGCACATGGGTTTGTGGGTTCCACACTAATGTGGATCTGGAATGGAGAGCCTTATTCTGCATCAGACCCATGACCTCTGGTTTTCCTCTCATATGTGGAACACAATATATCCTCAATATGCCTCGTGGCATGGAGATCCTCTACCTATTACTCATCACTATCCAATCCCTCTCCCTCAACTATTGCTCTCTTCTTACTATTGATCTTATACAGGTAGGGTAATCTGTTGCGCATCACACCTAATTTTCTTATTATCTTCCTAGCTTGTTCCTCATCCATCATAATAGGGTCCCATTTCTTCCTTCTTCGGGGCTCTCTTTAGATCCTTCTCCATATCTCATATCTTCCTTAGTTCTTCCCCCAGCTCCCCCATGCGCGTAGAGTGATTTAGATTTCTTATATATATCAAGAATTCATTCATATGAAGCACCAACTTCCAAATTCTCCAGATGTAACTGGAAGGAGGATAAAACCCCCTATTTACAGGCTCCAACCTGAAGGAAGCTACAACTCCCTGAATTCTTTGGCTCCAACTAGAAGGAGGCTACAACCCCCTGAGTTCTTCAGATACAACTTGAAGGTGGCTACAACCACCTAGTTCTCAAGCTCCAATCTAAAGGAAGATCCAAATCTGTGATTCTTCGGCTCCAATCGGAAGGAGGCTACAACCCCCTTTCCTTGCCTCATTTGGGTGTCCCTAAAATATAAGTGTAGACCAACTGTCATAGAATCTTCCACTATCACTGCCACAAAATCTGTCACTGCCACTCTCACTCTCACTCTCACTGTCATTGTCACATCAACCTATAACCTGTCAACCTATCATTGTATCCAACCTGTCACTATCAACCGATCACTTTCACAACAACCTATCCAACCAATCATTGTCTCATCCAAAAAACCAGATCCACTCTCATCTGCATGCAACTCATTCCAAGATCACCAAGAGCATATCTCAAACCATATTCTCAGCATCACCAACACATTCCTCGACCAAGCATGTAACAATATCAACACATACCATCACAAAATATGTGTCTCAATCAACTACCAACTTGTACCATGCATCAACCTATACATGTACCATCAACCATGTACCATATCAAGTGCATCAACTATGCACCAAACCTATATCACCACATGTACCACACCATGTGCCAAGCATGCACATCAACCATGTACATCGACCATGTACATCAACACCATACCATATACCATAAGATATCATCAATTAAATGCCTCAACCATATGCTAAGAATATGTGCCAAATGTGTACCAAGCATATATCAAGATCACCATCAAGTTCCTTTATCAGTGTACCAATACCAATAACAGAATCAACCATACAACATGCCAACCCTGTACCTCAAACATGTGTCATATCACTCATAATATGTCGCAACCAACTACCATGTGCCAATGTATCCAATATATGTACCAGTAATGTACCTCAACAAGTAGACCTCAATCAACATGCACCATACATCCAATGAGGTGTCTCAATTCATATACCAAAGGTCCTCAAACACATGCCTCAAGCATGATCCTCAACATCCCCAAGATACAACCTCATAACACAATATACCAAGCCTCAAATATGTGCCATAACATGTAACTAAACCAGAAACCAAACTAGCCAGTAATGCCTCTAATCAATGTACCATCACATTACCAAGATGCATTGGATCACATGATATCATCACCATGCATGTACCATAACACATACTATCATAACCATGCATGTACCATAACACCAAAACCATAAGACTTAACCCTTACCTATGATATTGTAGCTTACCTATTACTCTATAATCTGACTTGTAGCTTCTTCCACAACCAATCAACAACCTGGTACTAACATTTTCCCAAATCTACAAGTGCCTCTCTATACAGACACTAGTTGACCCGCAAGGATGCCTCACTTGACAGGTATAGTGCAACTCGTGAGGATCTCAGTAATTAGGGTTTTTCAAAAACCTTTGTCTTCTACAGCTCCAAAACTTCCTCTCTTTTATTGTGCTTTCTTCATAGCCTCATAATTCCCATCATATTCACCAAAAGACCAAAATATACCATAAAAAAATCAATAGACCATAACATTTCACTAGAAATATCTTCAATGTAAGTATGTGAGTGTGTCCAAATGAGAGAGTCCTTGAGGGTTATTTATACTTTTTCTAGGTAACCTCTTTCCTTAATCTTAGGGCTCCTTGAATTTCTTGTTACAACCCCTTTTCCCTTTTACTCATTGACTTGTAACCAACTAGGGATTCTTTCCCATTCTCTGGGGCTTCTAACTTCACAAGGACATATCTCCCTAACCATGAGGATCCACCTGGCGTACCACATATCATCATAAATGGCACGACGTGTACTATTTATATATAATAGTCTTACCTACAATTTCATTGTCCTTCATGTCGTTATTCCTCAATCAACTTTAGGTCCCATAACCACGCCTCTAGGGATGCATGTAGACTACATCAAATGTACCCAACTAACTCACCATCAATCTCGATCATACAGATGATAACCAACTGTCCACCTATGTCGTCCACATCTCTATGTATTTTAGACTTCTCTAAGGGTTGACATCAATTTCTAAGGGTTGATATCAATCTCCAAGATCACTCTCCAAGGGTTGACATCAATGAAAATCAACTGTCCAAACCAACTGTCCAACAAATATAGTGTGAACATGGTGGAAAAGGTATCTTGCAGAGGATAGCTTTGATGCATCCCCCCTCCCCTCCTAGTGGTTCTGCAACCTGCCGGTCAAGGATCTTCAAAACACTTAAGATGAATCGGCTTTTCAAGACTCTAGAAGACCCTGGAACAACTTACACAGGCCCTTGATTGTTACCTTGAAGGTTTGAATTATCCGCATAGTCATTTTCTGGCACCTTTGGTAACTTTAATTGGAGGGCACTAGCTCCTCTTGCTAGGTTCTTCTTCTCATATGACCCTGGGATAAAACCTCAGGCGAGCCCCATTCTTAAGTTTGGGATTCGACGACCTTCACCCTTGTTTTATTCTGAAATGTCTTTCTTACAAAACGCATAGATATTTTTCATGTGTCCTCCTGGATCTGACGGTCCAAACTACCTCGGCCTTCGCAACTTCGTGATGATTTCACTTGCTCCCCGCAATTTCTCCGAACTCTATCTCCCGAATTCTCCAATCTACTGCCATGTATCGTCGTTGCAGCCAACGACTAGGATCACTTCGCGACTTCAAAACTTCAACAACCCCCACTCTTACAACACTTCTATGCCTCTGAACCACGAAGGGCCAAAGGAATCCACAGTTATCTTCCGTGCGAATTTCCCATATCTGACGGCCTGGAATGATCTTGCTTCCTCCTGAATGGATCTTGCTCGTTAGGTTTTGAAATTTTAAAGGATTCCTCCCTATTGAATATTTCTCTTTCACTACCTATCCTGAGCTTGTTCTTCCTTCGAACTGTTAACTCCTCAGAGTGGTTTCTTCGACACTTAGTCAAAATCAACCCTTTGTGCGCCTTGCAATAGGTCTTCTTCCATGACTCAACTTATTTGTGAGCAACTATGCACACATTGCAACAATTCTTCACACTCCTATGCAAATAAACTTAGGCTACTCCTTTTGAGCTCCTTAGTCAAAAGACTCTATTGATGCACTCCTTGCAGACAATATGAACACCTTGCATACAAATCTCCAAGTTATCTCTCCGGAACTTGTTCCTCCTTGACACTCTGAACGTCTCAGAATGACTCCTTCGATACTTAGCCAAGTATCGACCCTTTCTTTGTACACCTTGAAAAAGGTTTCCTTCAACTTGATTATGCATGGGTGAATGTGCTCTCCTTGGTACAGTTCTTATACGACTCAATTGTTCCTCTTGAAAAATATGACTCTGAGTGTGTTTCTACCTACATACACTTCCAAGCTATCCTTTCTGAACTTTCAAGTCGAAACAGACTATGTAAACGCACACCTTGCAGACACTTATGCACTCTTTGCAAACAAGAGTTTCACGTCATCTCTTCCGAGATTCTGAGTCGAAATGGACTTTGTCAACGCACACCTTGCGAACAATATGCACTCCTTGTACTTGCTCGTAGAAGAGAAATAATTGAAACTTATCTAATATCTCACAGATTCATACATTCAACCATGTAAATGCATTCATAACATAAATAATAGCGAATTGCAAGTAAACATAAAGAATACCATTCATTCATTCATATAGACACATTAACAACAACACCAAACATTTGGATCAACGCTTTTCTGTTATATTCATTCAAATGATATGTACATGGGCTCATACAATGCTCTTTAACATCTCAACAAATATCGGCTACAATAATCCTTCGCTACAATACTTTTAGCAACATTCAACTAAATTGCAACAACTATCAACTAAAATTCAACAGCCTCATTTGGGAAACAATACATTTATTTATACAATAGGGCTCATAGAGTTTTCCCTCCGACTACCTTAGCGCTATCCTATCGAAATAAAATCTTTCAACTACTAAGGATTTATTACAATAAATGTTCGAGACAGACATATAAGAGCAAATGATTTGAATTTGTACCGCAAGCTACTACATTAAAGAAAAATACATTCCACATCGATCTCATGCAATCGTTCAACCTGCAAGCATTAAAGATGTTCTTTAATTACATTTTTTTCAAGATATTTCATGATATGCCCTTCTTAAATTCAAAATCATCACTTCAAAATGTGTGCTAGTGCGTTGAGTTGTCTTCAACTTACACCTTGATGAAAATGGTCCTGCATCATACTCCTCTAGACAAAAATTCATGGACTCTTGTCCATGAGCTCGTGCATTGAATTTCCATGCTTCTGAATATCTATTTCATTTATCCAACTGGCATCCTTTATTGGGTGTCCTTTCTACTTTACCAAATACTCCTTTTGGATTCATCCCATATACTATTTGAAATGGGATCTTTTCTGTACTTCTGTTTGGCAATCCATTGTATGCAATCTCTGCTTGTGACATAACTTCATCCCACTGGCTATGATGCTCAGTGACCAGACTCCTAAATTTTTTTCTTAAACTTTGATTTACCACCTCATTCGGTCCTTCCGTTTGAGGGTTATATGCTGAATTAAAAGACAATTATGTCCCCAACGTCTTCCACAATGTTCTCCAGAAATGACCAACAAATTTAGTGTCCCTATTTGCGACAATACTCTTGGGAAACCCATGAAGTCTCACAACTTCCTTGAAAAACAAATTTGCAATGTGCATTGCATCATTAGTTTTCTGGCATAGGATAAAGTGTGCCATGTTTGAAAATATATCAACTACCACAAATACAGAATCACTTCCTCTTTGGGTTCTTGGAAACCCCAACACAAAATCCATGCTTATTGTATCCCAAGGCCTATCTGGAAGAGGCAATGGCTGATACAACCCAATGGTCTATCTCTTTCCTTTTGCATACTGGAAAATCTTACATCTGTTTAAAAACTTATTTACCTCTGCCCTCATACCTGGCTGTTTGCACTCTTCTCGTCGCTGTGTGAGAAAAAAGTGAGTGCTTACATGCCTATTTGGGCTCTGCTAGGCATGACAGCTGTGTGGTAAAAGGTTAGAAAGAAAACAACAAAGCTATTAACAAGAATTAAACAAAAACTAAATGAAACTATGAGCATA
>ML825571.1:38475-49859 GCA_009831015.1 Picea engelmannii | reverse complement strand
CCGCGCATATGCGCTCCAAGTACGAAGATGTTGCGCGCGCGCGCGCGCCCAGTGGGTGCATAGCGCTTTGTAATTTTTTGGCCATTTTGCATAGTTTTGACCCTTTTGCTGTGCTGTGGAATTAATCCTTGTGCCATGAACGATTGTTTTTCTGTGCTGACGATGCAGAGTTCTTGTCGCCCTGTGCGGACGAAATTTCAGTGATAACACTGGCCAATAGTATGAACTGTTCAATTGTGCAAATGTCTTGTCATGGCCAAAATGTTCGGCTAGACCTCCACTATGTTAACAGATTCTCTCTCATCGAGCACCTTGGTATGCACAATTGGCAACCTTTAAATAAAAATCCATCTTGAATTAGATACTCTGTCCACTAGCTTCTGTATTTGAGCACAAGATTTTACCATGATTCATATGCCTCTTTAAAATATGGTTCATCACAATACATCTCCTTAAGGTGTTCAAACCCTAAGGTTTTCACTTGAAATTTCTGCAGAATCAAACATCTCCTGCTTAATGCATCAACAAGTTTGTTAGCATTACTAGAAATGTGTTAAATGACAAAAGTGAAATTTTGCATAAACTCTATCTACTTAGCATGTCTTTGATTTAACTTCTCCTTTCTTGTTATGAATTGTAAAACTTGATTATCGCTATACAAAACAAACTCTTTTGGAACAGGGTAGTGCCTCGATTTCTTCAAGGCTTGAATTATTTCATAAAATTATTTATCATATGTGGAGTACTTTCTCTTAGTGTCATTCATCTTCTCACTGAAATATGCAACAGGTCTATTATCTTGACTCAAGAATGCTCCGATTGAAACTCCACTAGCATCACATCTTACTTGAAATTTCTTTCCGAAATCTGGTAAGACCAGAATCAATTGCTCTATTATCTTGTCCTTTAATATATGGAAGCCTTTCCCAACTTCTTCTGTCCACTTGAAAGATGTGTGTCTCTTCTTCACTGTATCCATTATTGGTGTACAAATTCCACTGAAATTTCTAATGAAATTCCTATAGAAACTCGCTAATCCATGGAAGCTTCTCACCTCGAATATGCTTCTTGGCGATGGCCATTCTATGATTTTTCTCACCTTCTCTAGATCTATCTTCAATTCATTTGAAGAGATCACAAAACCCAAGTAAATGAGTTTTTTTTTTCATAAAATAGGATTTATTCATATTTATCAACAGATTCTCCCGATGCAATCTCCTCATCACTAATGTTAAGTATCTCA
The DNA here is from genome assembly GCA_009831015.1 of Picea engelmannii. Taxonomy (NCBI): domain Eukaryota; kingdom Viridiplantae; phylum Streptophyta; class Pinopsida; order Pinales; family Pinaceae; genus Picea; species Picea engelmannii. The sequence goes on along the minus strand of ML825571.1, from coordinate 48,616 downwards.
AATGCTCTTCTTCAATTTTACTGAAGACTAGTATATCATCCAGATATACAATCACAAACTTATCAATAAAATCTTTCAATACCTCATTCATCAACCTCATAAAATTACTCAGGGCATTTGTTAAGCCAAATGACATAACAAGCCATTCATACAACCCTTCATTTGTTTTGAATGTTGTTTTCCACTCATCACCTTCTCTCATTCTTATATGGTGATATCCACTCTTAAAGTATATCTTTGAAAAATAATTTTCTCCACTCAAACAATCCATTAAGTCATCCATCCTTGGAAAAGGAAATATGTACCTAATGGTGATCTTGTTTATGGCCCTTGAGTCTATACACATTCTCCATCCTCCATCCTTTTTCAGACTTAATACAATTGGTATTGCACATGGAATCAATCTTTCTCTGACTAAACCCTTGTCCATAAAATCCTGGACTTGTCTCCTTACCTCCTCATTCTCTTGAGGTGTTAATCTGTATTCTTCTTTGCTCGACAAAGTTCCTCCTCGACACTCTAAAATTCTCAGAATGACTCCTTTGATACTTAGCCAAGTATTGACCCTTTGCACACCTTGCAACAGGTTTCCTTCAACTTGACTTTGTATGGGCGACTGTACTCTCCTTGCAACATTTCTTATACAACTCAATTATTCCTCCTGAACAATATGACTATGAGTGTGTTTCTTCCTACACACACTTGCAAGCTATCCTTTCTGAAATTTCAATTCAAAACAGACTCTGTCAATGCACACCTTGCAGACACTTATGTACTCTTTGCAAACAAAAGTTTCACGTTATCTCTTCTGAGCTTCTGAGTCGAAATAGACTCTGTCAATGCACACATTGAAGACACTATGCACTCCTTTCACTTGCTCGTAGAAGAGAAACAATTGAAACTTATCTAATATATCATAGATTCATACATTCAACCATGTAAATGCATTCATAACATAAGAACAAGAAATAACAGAGAATTGCAAGTAAACAAAAATCCTACCATTCATTCATTCATATAAGCAAATTAACAACAACACCAAACATTTGGATCAATGCTTCTTTGTTATATTCATTCAAACGATAAGTACATGGTCTCATACAATGCTCTTCAACATCTCAACAACTCTTGGCTACAATAATCCTTGGCTACAATACTCTCAACAACATTCAACTAAATTGCAACAACTATCAACTAAAATTCAGCAGTCTCATTTGGGAAAAAATATATTTATTTATACAAGAGGGCTAATAGAGTTTTCCCTCCGACTACCTTAGCGCTATCCTATCAAAATAAAATCTTTCAACTACTAAGGATTTATTACAATAAATGCTCAAGATAGACAGATAAGAGCAAATGCTTTGAATCTGTACCACAAGCTACTACATTAAAGAAAAATGCATTCCCCATCGATCTCATGTGATCGTTCAACCTCTAAGCATTAAAGATGTTCTTTAATTACAATCTTTTCAAGATATTTCATGATATTCTGTTCTTAAATACAAAATCATCACTTCAAAATGCGCGCTAGTGCGTTGAGCTGTCTTCCACTTGCGCCTTGATGACAATGCTCCTACATCATACTCCTCTGGACTCATGTCCATGAGTTCGTGCACTGACTTTCCATGCTTCTGTATATATGCTTCATTTACCCAACAGTCATCCTCTATTGGGTGTCCTTTCCACTTTACCAAATACTCAAAATAAGTCTTTCTCCTGGTCTTCTTACCAGTTCTTCGATCTGGGATCTTCTCCATCTGCGGATTTTCTTCTACAAGCATCTTCTTCTCCCACTAGATCTCTTTCTGATATTTTAATCCTTTTTCATATTCACTGTAAGGATACAGGTATGAAATCTTGAATATGGGCGATATACCCACATCTTCTGGCAACTCTATCTCATAAGCATTTTCATCAAATTTCCTTAGGATCTTGCATGGTCCTATTTTCTTCAACTTTAGTTTGTTATATGTTCCTCTTGGGAACCTTTCCTTCCTGATATGTGCTAGAACTTGATCTCCCACTTCAAATTGAAGTTTTCTCCTATGTTGATCAACTATACATTTGTACTCTCTATTGTTGTTATGAAACTGCTCTTTGATCTGATTATGAAGATTCTGCATTTCTGCAACAAAGTCTTCTGATCTAGCACTTCTGAATTCATTCTGATGAAGATCTCTCAACTCTGATACTCCTCTTGGATTCATCCCATATACTGTCTGAAATGGGCTCTTTCCTATACTTCTGTTTGGCGATTCATTGTATGCAATCTCTGCTTGTGACAAAATTTCATCCCACTGGCTATGATGCTTAGTGACCATACTCCTCGGAAAATTTCCTAAACTTCGAATTACCACCTCATTCTATCTATCCATTTGAGGGTGATATGATGAACTAAAAGATAGTTCTGTCCCCAACGTCTTCCACAATGTTCTCCATAAATGACCAACAAATTTAGTGTCCTTGTCTGCGACAATACTCTTGGGAAACCCATGAAGTCTCACAACTTCCTTGAAAAACAAATTTGCAATGTGTGTTGCATCATTAGTTTTCTGGCAGGGATAAAGTGTGCCATGTTTGAAAATCTATCAACTACCACAAATATGGAATCACTTCCTCTTTGCGTTCTTGGAAATCCCAACACAAAATCCATGCTTATTGTATCCCAAGGCCTATCTGGAATAGGAAATGGATGATACAACCCAATGTTCTATCTCTTTCCTTTTGCATACTGGAAAATCTTACATCTGTTTAAAAGCTTCTTAACCTCTGCCCTCATACCTGGCCAATAGTATGAACTGTTCAATTTTGCAAATGTCTTGTCATGGCCAAAATGTCCGGCTAGACCTCCACTATGTTTTTCCTTCAACAGATTCCCTCTCATCGAGCACTTTGGTATGCATAACTGGCAACCTTTAAATAAAAAACCATCTTGAATCAGATACTTCATCCACTGGATTTTGTATCTGAGAACAAGATTTTCACATGATTCATATGCCTCTTTAAAATATGGTTCATCGCAATACATCTCCTTAAGGTGTTCAAACCCTAAGGTTTTCACTTGAAATTCCTGCAGAATCAGACATCTCCTGCTTAATGCATCAACAACTTTGTTAGTATTACCAGAAATGTGTTAAATGACAAAAGTGAAATTTTGCATAAACTCTATCCACTTATCATGTATTTGATTTAACTTCTCCTTTCTGGTTATGAATTGTAAAGCCTGATTATCTCTATACAAAACAAACTCTTTTGTAACAAGGTAGTGTGTCCATTTCTTCAAGGCTTGAATTATTGCATAAAATTCTTTATCATATGCAGAGTAATTTCTCTTAGTGTCATTCAACTTCTCACTTAAATATGCAACATGTCTATTATCTTGACTCAAGACTTCTCCGATTGCAACTCCACTAGCATCACATCTTACTTGAAATTTCTTCCCGAAATCTGGTAAGACCATAATCGATTGTCTTGTTATATTCTCCTTTAAAATATGGAAGCCTTTCTCAACTTATTCTATCCACTTGAAAGACGTGTGTCTCTTCTTCACTGTATCCATTATTGGTGTACAAATTCCACTGAAATTTCTAATGAACTTCCTATAGAAACTTGCTAATCCATGGAAGCTTCTCCCCTCGAATATGCTTCTTGGCGGTGACCATTCTCTGATTTCTCTCACCTTCTCTGGATCCATCTTCAATTCATTTGAAGAGATCACAAAACCCAAGTAAATGAGTTTTGTTTTCATAAAAGAGGATTTATTTAGATTTATCAACAACTTCTCCTGCTGCAATCTCCTCATCACTAATGTTAAGTGTCTCAAATGCTCTTCTTCAATTTTACTGAAGACAACTATATCATCCAGATATACAATCACAAACTTACCAATAAAATCTTTCAATACCTCATTCATCAACCTCATAAAAGTACTCAGGGCATTTGTTAAGCCAAATGGCATAACAAGCCATTCATACAACCCTTCATTTGTTTTGAATGTTGTTTTCCACTCATCACCTTCTCTCATTCTTATCTGGTGACATCCACTCTTAAGGTCTATCTTTGAAAAATAATTTCCTCCACTCAAACAATCCATTAAGTCATCCATCCTTGGAAAAGGAAATCTATACCTGATGGTGATCTTGTTTATGGCCCTTGAGTCTGTACACATTCTCCATCCTCCATCCTTTTTCGGACTTAACACAATTGGTATTGCACATGGACTCAATATTTCTCTGACTAAACCCTTGTCCATAAAATCCTGGACTTGTCTCTTTACCTCCTCATTCTCTTGAGGTGTTAATTTGTATTCTTCTTTGTTCGACATAATTTATCCTGGTATTAGATTAATGTGATGGTTGATACTCCTGATGGGTGGCAATGTGCTTGGTAACTCATCCACTACTATGTCAACAAAATTATCTAACGACTCCTGAATTTCTTCAGGCAGATCATCCATAGAAGTACTTGTAAGGAAAACTTTGGGTTTCCTTACCACAAAAAATTGCATCTCATGTTCCTTATCGAATTCACTCAGGAGCTCCTTCCCACTCATGAGAAGTATACTTGTGTTGGCTTCTTCCTTCACTTTCTTTTCCTCTATTGGTAGTAACATGTGTGTCCTACCATTCTTCTCCAAGGTATAAGTATTTTTTCTCGCATCATGAATGACATTCTTGTCATACAGCCATGGTCTCCACAACAAAACATGACATACATCGATGGGAATCACATCACACAAAATCTCATCTCTATATCCTCCTATCTTAAATTCAACTAGACATTGTTTAGTTACTATTACCTGGTGACCATTCTGCAACCATGAGACTCTATACAAACTCGGATGTGCAGTTATTTCCAGCTCCAAATTCTCCACCATCTCTGTGGATACTAAGTTATCAGTGCTCCCACTGTCAATTATCACCTTGCATACTCTATCTTTAGTCTTGCAAGCAGTTTTGAACAAACTTTTCCTCTACACTGGTTTTTCAACCTCTGGCTCTGGATTTAAGAGAACATTCTTCATCATCAAAGATCTCCCATCTTATGCACCTTCTGCTTCAACATTCTGCTTCTACACTTCCAAAATGTGAGATTCATCTCCTCCTTCTTTCTTTCTCTTGGGGAATTCCCAAGACATGTGTCTTGTCTTTCCATAGGCATAACACTTCACTTCTCCTCATCTTCCTCTTCCTCGAGGAAAAGTGTTTCTTCCACCATACTGTCTCCCTCAGGAACTTCCTCCTCTTTTTGAGTGACCATGTGGTTTTTCAATCTCAACCTTGGGCTTTTGTGCCTTATCATGGACAATTTACTTGCCTCTGTTTAAAATTGTTCCTCTGCTTTGTTGGCTCTATTTTCTAGCCAACTTCTCTTCTGCCTTTAGCGGAATTTTATAATCATCCTCCACTGTCTTCACGATCATCATGTTGATTTCATCCTGGATTTCATATCTCATGCCATTAATATACCTGGAAACCTTTTCATCATCTTTCTCTCTCTTTCCAGCCCTGATGTTCAACTTGTAGAACTCCTCTGTGTATTCTTTCACTGTCATTACCTTCTGTCTCAGGTTCTGCAACTTCCTGAACAGATTTATCTGATAGTCCTTAGGTATGAATTTAGCCTTCAACTTGTGTAATGTCCCATTTTTCCTAGGCAGTCAGGATACCGTGATGGTTTATACAGTTTCCTGTAAACCATTAGACATATGCGCTAGGGAAACGATACTGGCAAAGTCACTTTCGAATTATAAAGTGAAAACTTAGGAAAAGTGAGTTTATTATTATTAAACCCCTCTTTGAGGGTATTTCTCTCCAATTAATAATTAAATGAATATTTTAATGGAGAAAAGGACAAGTGAAGGAATAAAAGGACGGTTGAAGGGGAAAAAGGTATTATTGACTATTCATTTAAAATTGAGTTTTGGAGAAGAGCTCGGTGAGAAAACGAGGGTTTCAGACGGAAACCCATTCGGCACTCGGATTCGACAGTGAAATTATCTGCCCTAGCCGTGGAATCTCGGATTCGACAGTGAAACTATCTGTCCTAGTTGGGAGAATTGGAGAATTCATTCAGGGTTCTCATTTGCAGGGATTTGGCATTGTGGTTCGAAGATCTTCAGTGTGAGAGGCATTACATTTACAGATCTGAAGAAGTGAGGGCATATTTTATTGGCACGAGTTGAGGAGTTGATCATCTCCTCTGAGTTGGGCGCAATCTTCATTCAATGGCTAGACGTTTTCATTTTGGCTAGAGCATTCACCTACCAAACGTGGCCATTGTGCTGGCCGTGCCCTCTCCTCATGATGCTGCATGTTCCCTTGTGCTAGCAGCGTTCGTTTTTCCTAGAGGTCACGTTCTCCTTTGCTGGCCGAGTCTCTTTGTGGCTGCGTGCTCCTTGCTGGCCGTGTTCCTTTTTTTTGCTATGGCTGCGTGCTCTTTGATGGCTGGAGCTGCATTCCCTTTGATGCTGCGTGGAGGCTAGTGTGAGGGGGTTGCTGGTCGACCCTCCTTGTTAACTGTCCCTAGCACAACAGGGAAGATTACCACTGCGTTTGGGTAGCTATATCATTCAAGCAACTAGTAGAACCAAGTCGTATATCAGTGCCTCATCTTGGCAGTTCGTGAGGGCAGATGGGAGCAATTTCTCTTGGCTGCGTGTGACATGGTGGATTCAAGTTTCCTGTAGCAAACATTTACTTCATTTTGGGAGGTACCTCTACCTCATTTTGTTTGTATTGGTACAACATTCGTATTGAATAAAATAACATCCAGAGTTTGTCAATTTTGTCCAATTAAATATGAGTGTTTCATTATTATTTTTATGGGTTTTGTCTTAAATCAAAATAACACATTTGGCACTTCATTGGGGAGGCATAAGGGATAGAAAACCACTAAAACAGTCAACAAAACAAAACAATCTACTTCAATCCATTCAAATTTCACCTTCAACCATCATTTACAGAAGTTTGCCAAGTGTTGACGAAAGTCCAACACTAGATTCAAGGGGTTTTCCCAATTTTTCCAACTTAGAATATTTCAGTGGTATCAGAGCATGTTCTTGGCCAGCTATGGGTGAAATTGATGTACGAGGAAGGGCTACAGAACATCACTTATAGGCGCAGGAGGTGCAGAAGCATAGAGGGCAGAGAAGAAGAGATGGAGGGTACTCCAGGGAAAAATGCAAATCTGCTAGAGGACAGAGAGGATGGTTTGTTCAGAGGGCTTATGAAAGCCTTACAGGATATTGCAGAGGGCCAGAGAGAGACCCGAGAGTTCATGGGCATAATCATAGGTTATGCCTTAGGGAGCAAGCATGGTGAAGAAAGGGGGGAGAGCAGCAAGAGAGGGCAGATGGAAGATGGGGAAAACACACACAGACCTCATGTTGAGGTGATCGCTTCCAGGACCAACCCTTAGAACCGCCCTCATGACTACAGTGAGATTCCTAGATCTATCATGCTCAAGTTCTTAGGACCACCGGAGATAGGTACAGGAGGGAAGGTAGAGCAGGACGAGCCCTTAGCAGCTTATTTCTAGGAGTATAAGGCCATGGATCCAGATTTGAGAGAAGCTATGACTTTTGCCGAGTTTTGTAGCTTCAAGGGGCAAAACAGGCCGAGGTTCTTCAACAGGGGTCCCACGCAGAGCTACGAGTTACAACGCACAGTGGGAAAGCTCACTTTACCATTCTTCGATGGGACGTCAAAGAGCACTGCACGAGCTTGGGTGCAGAAGCTCGACACCTACTTCCAGCTGAACCCCATGGCAGAGACTGATGCCATTAAGTTGGAGACATTGCACTTGGAGGGTGAGGCACAGGACTGGTGGTACCACGAGATGACCACTCTGGGTCATGCCCATATTGTCACCTATGCTGAGTTCACAAGTAGACTGGTGCACCGATTTGACAGACGATATCCTGAGATGTCTTTTAGAGACTTAGCACAGTTGAAACAGACTGGGTCGACAGATGCATATATATCATATTTCTAGAGGATATCAGTGATAGTCACCGATATCTCCGAGGCCCGTTTGGTGATGCTGTTCACAGAGGGGCTAACTGAGCCACTTCGGGGATGGGTGAAGGATTACAAGCATACTTCACTATAGGATGCAGTTAGCAGGGCTAGAGACTTACAGGAGTCCGTACCTAAGCCCAAGTTCACCCCGAGACCGAACTTCCCCATGATGTTTGATGACAGGACACCACCACAGAGGGATGGCACATGACAGCAGCAGAGAGAATGGGCAGGACAACCACAGAGGGATGGCACATGACAGCAGCAGAGAGACTGGGCAGGACAACCATAGAGGGATTGGACATGTAGGAACAGGATGGATGATGCTACCAGGCATGATCTAAGGAGGAGGAAGATGTGTTTCAGTTGCCAGGAACCATGGGTACCAGGTCACAGGTGTGCAGGCAAGGCGAAGGCGCACTACATAGAGGTGTTTTCTGATAGTGGGGATGATGAGGAAGAAGAGGAACAGGGACATAAGGAGGATTCAGGGACAACAGAGGCAGAGCAGGCATCGATGGAAACACAAGGGGTTATAGCATCACTCTCCGGCATACCCAGATTTCACACCTTCAGGATGAGGGGAGGAGTGCAGGGACATCGAGTGACAGTTTTGGTCAATGGTGGGGCATCCCACAACTTTATAGACTCTTCGTTAGTGGAACGAAAGAGCATTGCTGCTGAATCTTTTGGGGGTTTCTCAGTGGTCATACCGGGGGAGAACACACTAGACTACACCAGGTACGTTCCACAGATGACATTGAACCTGGGAAACTACATGCTCACCAATGACTTCTACATGGTAAAGATACCTGACACTAATGTGGTGCTTGGAGTTTAGTGGCTATACTCCCCAGGGAGGTACTCCACTAACTATCAGACTATGGAGATAGAGTTCCAGGGTCAGGACGACAAGAGAGTGGTTTTGCGGGGCATGAATACGTATCCTCCTAAGGTAGTAACCGTGAAGCAGATGGAGGCAGTGATGAGATGGGATGACATTGCACGGGTTGCAGAGTTTCGTATTTTAGTACAGAGGTCCAAGGGGATTCGAGTACATCAGTTAGTTGGAGGAGGGTATTGGAGCAGTGATCACCACTCCATATAGGCACCCCAGGGCCTATAGAGATGAGTTAGAGAGGCATCTCCAGGAGTGCGGAGTTCGCCAGGGGAATGAGGTGGAGCATACACATTCATCCGGATCATTACAACCTTTTCACGATCAGGGGTGGGAAGGCATCCCCAAGGATTTCATCACCAGGTTACTGAAGATGCAAGGGAAGGATTGCATCTATGTCACGGTGGACCGACCCACCAAGCTTTCCCACTTCTCCACCATTCCTTTAGACTACTCAACAACGCATGTGATCGAGTTATCTTTTAGGGAGATGTTCCGTTTAGATGGGTGGCCTAAAGTCATCGTCAGTGGCAGGGACGACAGATTCACGGGAAGTTTCTGGCAGGTGATTTCTAGGTTGGTATGTACCAAGCTGACCTCGAGTACTAGTTACCACCCACCGATCGACGGACAGGTTGAGTTTGGGAATACTTGGGCGGAAGTGTATTTGCGGAACTTCATCGCAGGACAATAGAGTGCTTGGGTGATATGGCTACATCTCGGGGAGTACTGTTATCCCACCACCTTTCACATGTCTATCGGTATGACCCCTTTTCTGGCGCTATACGGCTATGAGCTCTTGATTTTTTCAAACATAGCATGCAACGACTGTAGAGTTCCTCAGGTTCGAGGTTGGTTACCGGACAACCAGGACATCTTGAGAGCACTGAAGGAGAACCTGAGGGTGGCCCAGAGTCAGCGGAAGATGTATGGGGATAGGTACAAGACGGAGGGAACTTTTGAGGAGGTTGTTTCAAAGGAGTCACCCCATTGGGATGATGAATGGCGGGGGGCCACAAGCCCCGAAGAGGTCCTGCAGGTTCGAGGGTGGAAATTCCATGATAGGGCAGTCAGGGATTACTTGGTAAAATGGCAGGGTCTACCTGTGGAGGATGCTACTTGGGAAAACGAACAGGTGTTGCAGTTTCCGGGTTTGAAGTTGCTTGAGGACAAGCAAATTTGGGCAGGGAGGACTGTAATGTCCCGTTTTTCCTAGGCAGTC
>ML825571.1:0-20006 GCA_009831015.1 Picea engelmannii | reverse complement strand
TCACACTTTAGGTAGGTGACCTTGAGACATAAGGAGCATCTTAGGGAAACTACTCAAGTAAGGTAGCCTGATGTTTCTTTTTGTTGGTAATCTATCCTTTTCATAAAGAGAATTATCCTTTTGTCCTTCACCCATGCACTACAATGACAAGTTGACTTCTCAATCTTCTAATTTTCTTTGACCATTGATGATTAAGAAGAAAATGGTCATAACGGCCTTCAATACATCTAGAGATACTTTACAAAAACACCATTTCACATTTAAAGAATAGATTGTTACAATTATTATTTCTTATGTCTACTTGGATAACCCATTTTCATGCCTAACCAAAACGTTGAGAATCTAAATGACAGAGATGCAATGACTTGTCAATTGGGAACTTTTAAAATGCGACTCTCCTCTAGAAGAGATTTGTGTAAGTAGTTTTAGCCTCAAAGTTCTAGATAAAAATATCTACAAGTCAAAAGGGAATCGAGGTCCAGGTCCAAATGTTATAGGGAAGTTATTTATGATCTGTTTGGGAGAACAACTTATTAAGTATGCTTAGAACATTTGTAAATCCTCAAATAACTCAATAGAGGCTCCCACAACAAAAAAGGGGATTGGAAATCTACAAAAACCAACCCTAAGGATATAATCTTTATCGGGGACACTTACATAATTATTTTTCTTTGGAGGAAGGTTTTCTCTAGTAAACTTGTCATCAATGAAATTCTCTTCAAGTGCAAATAGAAACTCAAAACCTCCATCGGAATGTCCTATCCCTACTGTAGACCTATACACTAGTTCCTCCTACCCTATCTTTTGGTGTTTCGAAGGTGTTGAATTTTTTGTGTAGGTTTGTTGAGTCTAATTAAATTGTTGGGTATGTTGTTAGACAATATCAACAATTTTGGTGGACTTGATGACAAGTATGTAGTTGGATTCAATAAAAAACAATGTCTCTATTAAGGATTAAGGATTGTTTGTTCAAAAACAAGAAAATGATGATATTTTGTTTTCAAACCTGTTCCAATTATGTGTGTTGTGCATGCCACTCATATTTTAGCGCATAGGGAATGTGGTGAAGTGTCTTGTAATGCCCCTTTCCTGATTTTATTCCTAAGGCATGGCTTCAAAGCAATTTCATAGTTTCAAATGTGCTACCCCTCAAGTCACGCAATGACTAGGTTTTCTTCTGCAGCTTCCAACACCACAACTTATATGGTTAGCATGCCAGTTTCGTTGTGTGTGCCTCGCATTGGACTGGCCAATTCAATGCATCAAGAACTACAGCTGAACAGGAAAACTAATGTCGGGGGATCATTATTTGCCCTGCCCTGCCCTACCTGAACTAGCGGGGGCATTTAGACCAGTGATATGATGTTTATTGGTGGCCTTGGAAAGACTAATCCTCCATATGTTGTTGGACAAAAGAAAGTAGGTTTATGCGAGTCTTTCTTATTGGAAAACAGGGGTAGATGTTCCTTTCCTTGCTGGGGTATCAAGTGTCTTTATTAGTGAGCCAACATCAACTCAAGTTGCGCATGATAATTTGGTTACGGCATCAGATTTCAAGTTGCACATGATAATTTGGTTATGGCTTCAGATTTCATGGGTTTTTCTTCACATGGGGAAATAGTTGAGTACAGTGGTATCCCTTCTAGTTTTCTCGTAGATTATCTTTTTCATCTTTGAAGCCATATCCTTCAACACCTTTGCTTCCAGAATATGACAGTGTTACACTGGTAGAAAGGAGAACACTGCTACAAGTTGGATGGAGCCTTCTGCAATTGGCCCTCCATTCAAGTCTAGACAGGGCGACAAGGATGTGGAAGCTCAAGTAGCAGGATGCAATAGATCGGAAATAATATGCATTTCCATGCTTCATGATACAGTAAATTGCCAATGTCTACAAATCATCCTTTAAATCACCCACATCAACATCATTTTACACTTTGTGACTCTGTTCAAATTAAGTTTTTTGTCGATGGATGATCTGCTATTTAACATTTTATTTAGTGATGTGTGGCAAGTTCATTTTCTATCTATTCATTTTATCATTTTTCATAAAAGAAGTATAACCACACATCTGCATTATCAAGTGGCAATGATTCAGAGGATGGTTCTTGTATTGCCCAGCTATGGAAACCTTTATAATTCTACATCATCTAATGGTCTCGCAGATGTAAGGAGATTTTGTATGAAATATCTAGTAAGGCATTCACCTAATGGTTTACACTACCAGCATCAAAATTTGCCACTTCAAAGGCAAGTGGAACGGAGTCAGTGCCAGGATCCAAATGATTCTCAACAAATTCAATTTTCAAAGAATTCACGTCTTACCCATTGATCCATTCTTGCAATCTCAGCTGCATCAATGAGAACAATATCAACAGCGAAAACAAAATTTTGAAAACAAGCATCATATGCAACACCATCAGCGGAAACAATAGAAAGTTGGACCATAGAAGCATCATCATCAATGATATCAGTGGCAACATCAACTACAACACTATCAGCAAAATCAACAAATCTTTGGACTACAGCGGCATCAACATTAGCAATATCAATAGCAAATTTCAGCAACAACAGAAATGGTACTCCTACCAGGGACCTCAACATCAACACATTCATCAAGGGAAATCATCGCCAAATAACAGGGGAATAGAATAGGCTCATGAGTAACGGATGAAGGCTCACTCATAGGGAGAAGCAACAAATAATGTTCAACATTGAAACATTGATTGCTACAACAGAAAATTTTATGTGATGATAACAAGCTTTGGGAGGAAATATTCAGCATTGTATATTGTTAGGCAGCGGAAGCAAAAAACATAGCATAAAACCAGAGCATAAATGAGCTAGATCAAACATGCATTAAACCAAGCACAACAATCCCACAATTCACACAATGATTTATGTGGAAACCCAATGAGGGAAAAAAACATGGGCAATGATGGTATTCTTATTATTCAAGGGAGAATTACAATAGCCAACACCAGCATACAATCATCCTCTCCTCACACACACTCTGCTCTCTACACACCTTGCACACGCTTGCACTCACATTGTACTCACACATCTATGGGTATGCTCGCATATATAACATCTATCACTCAATTATACAAACTGATCATGAATAGATCACATAGTTACACGAACAATTCATAAATAGATTGCATGCATGCGCATTAACATAGCTGCATGCATGTGCATGTGACTGCATGAAGAAATCCATTGGCATGTTTCCAACAATCTCCATCTTGACAACAATTTACCTCATATATCATGCCCTTAAATAATTTATCACATTTTCTACAAGCCAAGAGAAGCCAAACACCACCGTAGCTTCTCTAACAAAACTAGTTTCGTAAACATGTCTGCAGAATTCACTTTTGTATGGACCTTTGCCAGAGCCACTCCACCTTCATCAACAACCTATCTTAGAAAATGGTACTTAACAAAAATATGATTCGTCTTACTGTGACAAGCTGGATTTTTAGCCAAATGAATAACACTTTGACTATCGCAAAATACTTTCACCTTGTCCTGCATCCTTCCAAACTCACCCAACAAACCCTGCAACCAAATTGCCTCATTGCATGCATGTGAAGCAACCATATATTCTGCCTCAGTAGTGGATAAAGTGACTACATTTTGAAGCTTTGACATCCAACTAATAGGTCCTCCTGCAAAAGTAAAGACATATCCTGAAGTGGATCTCATTTTGTCCAAGTCACCTGCAAAATCTGAATCTACATAACCGCAAATTGAATCTCTGGAACCATCATAGGTGATAGAATAACTGTTTGTGCCTCTAAGATATCGAAGCACCCATTTGACTATTTTCAAATGCTCTTTTCCTAGATTTTCCATGTATCAACTGACAACACCAACTGCATGTGAAATATCTAGTCTAGTACTCACCATCACATACATCAAACTTCCCACTACATTAGCATATGGTACACGAGAGATATATTCTTTTTCTTCATCATTATTAGGACATAAACTTGAAGAAATCTTGAAATGGGAAGCCAAAGGGATCCCTACGGGTTTCACATTATTCATACTGAATCTCATAAGTATTTTCTCCACATACTTCTATTGTGATAACCACAGCTTCACATTTTTCACATTTTTCCTGTCTCTATGTACCTCCATGCCTAAGATTTGTTTTGTTGCTCCTAGATCCTTCATATCAAACACCCTAGCCAACTGAGCCTTTAACTTGTTGATATCGACCATGTTTTTGCTTGCCACAAACATATCGTCAACATAGAACACCAAAATAATGAACATGTCATTTTCCAACTTTTTAAAGTAAAAACAATGATCATATTCACTTCTTGTAAAATTTAGGCTCACCATGAAGGAATCAAAATTCTTGTACCATTGCCTGGGAGACTGTCTCAGGCCATACAATGACTTCTTGAGTTTGCAAACTCTTATTGCGATCTTGAACAAACCCTTATGGTTGTTCCATATATATATCCTCATCTAAATCTCCATGTAGAAACTGTGTTTTAACATCTAGCTTCTCTAACTCAAGATCAAGTAAAGAAACTAGTGCTAACATAACACGAACTGAAACAAGCTTCATAATTGGTGAAAAGATCTCATGAAAATCAATACCTTCCTTTTGAGAATACCCTTTTGCTACCAGTCTTACTTTATACCTTTCAACTTTATCATCAACACCCTTTTTCAGTTTGTAGACCCACTTGCAGCCGACAACCTTCCTGTGCTTTGGAAGTTCTATTAGGTCCCATGTTTTATTCCTCTCTAAGGCATCCATTTCTTATTTCATAGCTTTCTTCCATTGAGCACTTTCATATACCTTAATTGCTTCCTGAAAACAACTAGGTTCTCCATCAATAGAAATGAAAGCCACAGATTAAACATAATCGTCATACCTTGTAGGAGGATTCCTGACCCGTGAAGATCTCCTCAGAGATGGTTGAGGCATATCCTCAGTTTCCTGGATATTTTCTACATCTTCATCTTCTTCTTCTGGAACTTCTTCATGCTCCTCCCTTTCTGAAGATGGGTTAGTTTCCAACTGAATTTGTTGAACTTGTGGTACTTGTTCTTGTCTCACTTCAACATCTACCAATTCTGATTTTAAGAGAGAGGATTTATCAAATACTACATCTCTACTTATGATGAGTTTGTGGGCAGTAGGATCCCACAATCTGTACCCCTTAACTCCATCACCATAACCAACAAAGACATATTTCTTTGATCTAGGATCTAACTTAGAACCCTGATCTTTAGAAATAACAGCATAAGCATCAAAACCAAATATTCTCATATTTGAAAAATCACATGAATGACCTGACCATACCTCTTCTGGAATCTTACAATTTATTCCAGTTGATGGTGATTGATTTGTCAGATAGCATGTTGTAAGAACTGCTTCTTCCGACAATTCTTGTTGCATCTTGGCATTATTGAGCATGCTCCTTTCTCTCTCTAGAAGAGTCATATTCATGCATTTAGCAACACCATTCTGTAGAGGAGTATAAACCGTGGTTTTATGTCTTTCCATCCCAGTGTCCTTGCAATAGTTCTCAAATTCCACATATGTGAATTCACCTCCATTATATGTCCTTAAACACTTGATTGACCAGCCAGTGCTCTTTTCAACTAAAGCTCTGAATTGCTTAAAAGTATTAAATACATCAACTTTTATTTTAAGTAAATAGGCCCAAACCTTCCTAGAGTAATCATCTATAAATGTCACAAAATATGACGATCCTCCAAGAGAAACTGTAGGGGATGGTCCCCAAACATCTGAATGAATGTAATCAAGGATACTTTTGCTTATATGCCTTCCTGTTTTAAACTTATGTCTACATTGTTTTCTGAAAACACAATACTTACAAAAATTCAAATTCAGAAACTTTAAACTTGGAAGTGACTTACGATCAACCAGTACCTTAAGCCCTTTCTCGCTCATATGACCCAAACATTGATGACATAAACGAACAGAGTCACTTGCATCTTTAAATGCTATCATTGCTTGATTTACTTATGTCCTTCCTTCAAGCTAATAAAGGTTCCCGATCCTCTTTTCCTTCATGACTACTAAGATGCCTTTGGATACCTTCAATACTCCACCTTGAGTTGTACACTTGTAACCAACATAATCTAGAACTCCCAAAGATATCAAGTTATTTCTTAGTTCAAGGACATGCCTTACATCTTTTAATATTCTTACAGAACCATCATGCATTTTAATCCGGACGCTACCAACTCCAAAAATTTTACAAGAAAAATCATTTCCCATAAAAACAACACCACCATCAATAGATTGGTAAGTTGAGAACCAATTTCTATGAAGATACATGTGGTTGAACGCACCAGAATCTAACAACCAATGTTAATGTTGATGTGAAACATGGCAAGTAGACAATACCTCATCAATCATACCTAAACTTGTTTCAACTACATTAGCTTCCATTGATTCTTTTGTGGAGTCCTCCTTGGATGCATTCTGTCTTTTCCAACAATCCTTCTTGAGATGCCCATATTTTCCACAGAACCAACATTTCTGCTTACTCTTCTTGCCTTTTGACTTAGAGCTTGATGTACCCCTTTGATTTTTCCCTCTTTCTATAGATCGACCTATGACCACCATTGCTTCTACTGTTGAGGTTTATTTACTGGATTTTTCCCTCATCTCCTCATATAACAAAGCTCCCACATCCGTGTCATAATCAATGGCATATATTGTGTTAAACCAGAGAGTTGTGCCCAGATGATCCCAAGAATCAGGAAACGAACACAGTAGCGTAACCACCTTGTCCTCATCTTCATACTTTACGTCCATACTAGATAGTTGACAAATCAAAGTATTGAAAACATTCAAGTGATCAACAATTTTTGTACCTTCTTTCATCCGCAAGATGTACAACAACCTCTTCAAGAAGATTATGTTTGACAAGTTCTTTGTCATATATAGACTCTCTAGTTTGGTCCACAAACATGTTGTTGTCTTCTTTTCAGAGATGTTAAACAACACCTCATCTTCCAGACACAAACGAATAGTATTGAGGGTTCTTGCATCGAGATCCTCCTAGTCCTCGTCTGTCATGCTTGTTGGTTTCTTTGACTTTTCAGCGAAGGCCTTTTGCAATCCTTGTTGCACAAGCAGATCTCGCATCTTAAGCTTCCATAGCACAAAACTATTCTTACAACTAAACTTTTCCACCTCAAATTTGGAACTCTGCACTTTTTCCCTCATTAGAAACAACCGTCCAAAAGAAAATCACAACTTCTAATAAACTAGGCTCTTTTAAATGTGGAGGAATAATGACATGAACCCAAAAATATTTAATTAAAAGGTCCTTTAAAAATATTTTATACCTCATAAAAGGGTCGACCTTCCCTTTTAATAAAACACCCTTTCACATTAAAAAAAAGGTTCACCTTTATTAAAGCTCGATTCTCCATGTCTTATGCCTAATAAGACAAAAAACCTTCAATTTTTGTATTCTCGATTCTCCATGTCAAAATTCATACCATTCCTAAAAACCTTTAATTTTTTGGATCGTCGCACCTTTTATGAGGATCACCTGCAACTATTAGAAATCGTCGCACCTTGTTAAAGGATAGCCAACGACGATTTGCTCGCAAATTGTTGCACATTGTTAAGCTACAACATGCGACGATGTTGCACTGTGTACTACTCTGAGCCTGCGACGATGTCGCACTGTGTACTACTATGTTCCCGCGTCGATGTCAAAAATTTCCAATTTCTAAAGTGTGCCTATGACTGTTGCACTTTTCCACAGGGACAACCTGTGACGGTGTAATAAAACTTGTTCTAGGTTGATCCACTTTACTCAGCTCATCTCGACTCGGTTAGCCTGCTCTTCGATCCAACGACTAGATTCTCTTCTTCTTCGCTCTATGCTCCTTCAACTCTAAGCTCTGATACCACTTGTTAGGTAGTGGAAGCAAAAAACATAGCATAAAACTAGAGCATAAACGAGCTAGATCAAACACACATTAAACCAAGCACAACAATCTCACAATTGACACAATGATTTATGTGGAAACCCAATGAGGGAAAAAAACATGGGAAATGATAGTTGGTATTCTTATTATTCAAGGGAGAATTACAATAGCCAACACTGACATATAATCATCCTCTCCTCACACACACTCTGCTCTCTACACACCTTGCACACAGTTGCACTCACATTGTCTCACACCTTTATGGGTATGCTCACATATATAACATCTATCACTCAGTTACAAAAAATGATCATGAATAGATCACATAGTTACACAAACAATTCATAAATAGATTGCATGCATGCGCATTAACATAGTTGCATGCATGTGCATGTGACTGCATGAGGAAATTCGTTGGCATGTTTCCAACATATACGAGGGAACATGTTTTTGTTTACAAAATACTAAATTTAACTTTGTTTACAAAATCCTAAAATAAAATAGCATGTTAACTCTTAGTTGTAGAAGTGTTTGATGTAGTATACACATATATGGTGCAAGGTAAATAATTTTGAAAATCCTCAGTCTGTGCTGTAAATCTCCAGGGTAGGTAACTATTATAGACAAAATAAAAATAGTAGCAAAGAAATTGTCCCTAAAATCTATGCAAGGAAAAAAAGAATTTGTGAATGAAGTTAAGTTTGTGGCCAAAATTCTACATCAAAATCTTGTGAACCTACTTGTGAAGCATCCCCTGATT
Source organism: Picea engelmannii (assembly GCA_009831015.1). Lineage (NCBI taxonomy): Eukaryota > Viridiplantae > Streptophyta > Pinopsida > Pinales > Pinaceae > Picea > Picea engelmannii. The sequence goes on along the minus strand of ML825571.1, from coordinate 11,299 downwards.
GATGGCCATATGCACATAGCATAGCAAGGGAGACAGTAGTTTGGAGGAACCTACCACTGGGTGGACATTGCTTGCTACAGTGCTCCACATCCTCACAATAAAGTATTTTTTTGGAGATCAAATCTCTTAGGGTGCGAGACCAAAAAACCAAAAGCCAAAAAAGGGTTGTTGCCAATATCTTATGACAAGTATGTGCAACATCTCCTAAAATTTAAAATCTCTAACAAACACTTAGCAACTCTCATGTTACCAATGCTAGTATTGGACCATAGTAACAGACCATAGAAGTAGGGATTCGTTGGTTGCTCCAAGCTCTTCTAAATGCATGTGACATGCTTCTTACGAAACATTTATCCTTGTTGAGAAAGCTTGCTTGTTCAAATGTTCTTGATTGCCCCACATTTTCTTCAACACTGTAGTGTTCACTTCACTTCACTATGGAAGTTGTTTTGCAAAGTGAACACTAGTGAGCATCTCACCACTTGATAGATGAAAATGATCAAACCTAGTGTTAATGAGACAACGTTGAAGCATATCCCTTATCTTTGATTGGGTAACCTTCAAGTTCAAGGTCTTCTAAACAACATTCTTCAATTCATTGACCACATCACCCATTTCCTCACATCATTGATTATATAGTTCTCTACTGGTCTGCACAACATCTCCTATTTTTCACTTGGCCAAGGAGTGAGACATGGTCTCCTTACTTTTTGGTTCATTTTCTTTGTCCTCTTCTTGTTCACTTTGGTCTTCTTCACTTATAATTTTATGTGTATCTTCCTCCTCTACCTCAACATGTTCCATTCACTCCACTATGGAAGGTGTTTTCCCAAGTGAACACTAATGAGCATCTCATCACTTTCATCGATGAAAATGATCATATCTAGTGTTATGAGACTACTCTGAAGCATATCACTTATCTTCGATTGTGTATCCTTCAAATTTAAGGTCCTTTGCACAACATTCTTCAAATCATTGGCTGCGACATCCCTTACCTCACATAATTAATTATACACTTTTCTACTTTTCTGCACAACATTCCAAGTTCTACGCTTGGCCAAGGAGTGAGACATGGTATCCTTACTGTTAAGTTTATCTTCCATGTCCTCTTCTTGTTCGCCTTCCTTGGTCTTCTTCACTTTTGATTTTATGTGTATCTTCTTCAACGTGCTTCTTATTCTTCCCCTTACAATCCATAGATGCAATGCAAGGCTGTTCCAAGATATCACCATTCTCATCATCACCATCACATCCTCACCACCATCACTCCGCAATTGTTTCCAAAGATCATAGAAAGCGACGTTGTGCAAGCTATCAAAAAATTATTTATTGACCTGAAAACTATAGTTATTGACCTCAATATTAGCAATGAGGTCCTGAAACTTGGTCTTCAAGCACCTAAATATGTTATACACTTGAGAATGAATAAATTGTGTTTCCGACATGGTCCTAACATAATCAAACACAAGAATAGTGTTATAAGAAAAACCCTTACTTCCTTTATAGTAAGACAAAATCACATTGAAGAAAGTGAGCTCATCTTTAGGACTCCAAAACTAAACAATATTCTTAGCAGACTTTTGTGCCAAAGAAGGCGTGCTCATAGTTTGTGCCCCATGGTGTTTCTCCACTTTCTTCTTCTCTTTGGAAGTCCTCTTGTTTTCTACAACAATGTTCTTCTGTGTTTTTTTCTTCTCCTCCTTGGTTGGGATTTCTTTGCTATGTTACAATGTTATTTTCTTCTTGGTCGTAGTCTTGTGGATTCTATCATTACTCTTCTCTCTGCTATGTTTCCTCTTAACTCATGTTGTTTCCGTGTCACCACTCTCTTATCAAAAGCGGATGAAAATAAGGATCACTAGTTATGTCGTCGTCTCTTTTTTCTTTTTTTTCTCTCTGGGTTTAGGGTGGTGGAATTGGAGAATCATATTCGTCGTGTGAACCGAAGATATAATAGGAGTCCACTGGGCAGGATTTGAGGGTTGGTAGGGAAATGTATTTTCGTTCTCCTTCGAGGGTTAGGAGGAGGGGTTTTGGGTGCCTTCTGCTGTATAATCCATGGAAACCATGGTTATGTCGATTCCATCTCAAAAGAAAAGAAGAGGGAAGGGAGAGTTTTCATTTCTTCTCCAGAAAATAGAAGAATAGAGTGGTTTTTGTTCTTCTCTGTTGGGAATGGGTTTGAGAGTATTTGCTCTGTTCAACTGACAATGAAAATATAAACAGGGTTTAGATTACTCAAGAGAAAGGAAAGGGGTGGAGGGTCGTCAGCGCTGATCAAGAGAAGAACGGAGGGTGTTTTCTTTGTTGTGCTAAGAAGGAGAGAGATATTATAGCGGAATTTGAAAGTTTTTCAGAGCCAAAATGGTGGTTTTTCTCATTCAGTTTTTTAACTTATAACCTGATCCGCCTCAATCACCGCACCCGGCAATAAAAGCGGGACATAGTGGACCGTGCGTTTCAGTCTTAATTTCTAGAAATGTAGATTTAACCGGATCTGCCTCAATCACCGCACCCGACAATAAAAGCGGGACATAGTGGAATGTGCATTTGAGTCTTAATTTCTAGAAATGTAGATTTTGAGTAGTCTGAGCGGTGCATTTCGTCGGCCCATTTCTTTACTCTTGATTTTTTAAACCAGAATTGGAATTAATGATATATAGATTTTTTGAAAGCAGAATTGGAATTAATGATATATATGGAAAGAAGATAAAAGTGACTTGGTTTTGGTGCTTTATTTTAAATTTACATATTGATTTGAATTTAAATTTACTTATATCTATATTTTATTAAAAAAAAAAGAGTGTGGCAAACCATTATTTTTTAAATTCAAAATTAAATCTATATTTCATTTAAAAAAAAGAGTGTGGCAAATCATTATTTTTTAAATTCAAAATTAAATGTAACAAACATTTATTATTTTAAATTGAAAATTAAAAATAGTAGGCATTTATTATTTTAAATTGAAAATTAGAAATAATAAACATTTATATAAATAGAAAGAAGATGAAGTGACTATAAAAAAGGAAAACATTTCAAGTTTTTAATTATCAACTTGTTTTTAAGCTTGCACATGATTTCAAACAAGATGGAGAGTTCAATTGACAATACATGTATATGTATGTAGAAAATATAGAGAAGTAAACTAATCTTAAATTAAAGATTAATAATAAATGATATTTAAATTTTATATTAAGATTTTGTGAAAAAAAATTATTAGTAATTAATTGAGGATGTAGTTTATTCATTTTACTTTATTTATTTTTTTAGCAATCAAAACTATTATATCATCGGCGATTAGACCTCATTCTTTGTTTTTTTGTTCTTTTGTTTTTTCTCATCCATTTGTCATTTATCTCTACGTCCCCTCTCTTGGTTGGTCAATGTCACATCGGGAGTAGGTCGATCCATTAACTGCACCGTGCCAACCTATCGTGACCTCTACAATTTCAACCCCCCACATAAGCTATTCAAACTACCTTCAAACCCTCCCTCTCGTTGGCTCCCTTGTTTCAGGTGCTCTACTACTCTAGTTCCCTGTGTTTTTCTATGGTAATATTTGAGGTTGTGAGAAAAAAATAGAGTACACCTTTCGCCCGCCCATAGAACAAGTTCAAACTGCATTCAAACTCTCCCACTTGTCCACTCACCAACTCTCGTGTTTCCTTCGCTGTTGCAGGTATTTTTCCATTTCGCTACTCCAATCCCTTGTGTTTATCTATCTATGAGTTATTTTCCCTTCTATTTGTGAGAAAGTATGTAACTACTTATCAATGTCGAACAAATAGATTTTATATGATCCATGTAATATTTTGAGGAATAGAAATATCATGTTGTCCAAAACAAAATAATCAGATCTATAAAATTATTTCATAACTTGGATGATAACAAACGCAAGGTTCATTTACATATGGTAACATATTCTCAAACAAAAAATTCATTGTTAGATATGAAACTAAATGATCTAAAGAATACCTATTCAACACTACCATAGAAATTATTAAATTTGCATATGATAACTCATTCAACACTACCATAGAAATTATTAGATTTGCATATGATAACATATTCCCAAACAAAAAAACCATGGTTGGATATGAGACTAGATGATATAAAGAGTACTCATTCAACACTGCCATAGAAATTATTAGAATGTTCCTTTATGGAGTGCTTGATGTACACTTCTGACCTAAAAAGGTGGAAATTTAAACTGGCATGGCATCAAATGTCATTTCTCTTCTAAGTTTTGGGAAGAGTTGTAAAGGGTGGTTGTGAGAATGTTAATAACACCTTAAAAGATGTGCCCACTTCTTGTTTTGCAACTTGCAAGTACATCTCACTGGGGGAATACAATTAATGCATGGGAAAGAAAAATATGAAACAATAAATACAAGGTATTGTAAAGTGGATATGTAATAGGGAATAAGCGGGATATAACATTAATTTTTGGATTCTTCCACAAAACTATTTTTTTGTCAATCATTTTTGCTTGAGTTAGGGCTGCAATAAAGTCTGTTGTGAAGTGAAGTCCTCATTATTATAGTTTACCCGACTCAAAACATGTTGAAAGTGCGCTTTTCTATCACATGTGTGGAGATTATTTATTTCAGTTGGTTACCCTTACCAGTGACCACCACCCACCCTACTACTTAAGTTATAATTCAAAACCCTTTCTAGCATTTTCAAAGGGGTTTAACCACATAAGTTATAAATTATCTTTAAGAAAAATCAAAGTTAAATTTACCAATCATTTATGAAGGAAAGTAAATATTAAAAAAAAAATGTTTTTTCAATGGTCCGTCAATATCATATTTATTTTACCTATACATAAATTTTCAATAAAAATTAATACCATTATACAAGATGTTGTTTAGGTGCAAGTTGCTTATATATGAATTTCAAGCATTATGTTGCATCACACATGAAGATGTTCCCTATGTAAATTTCAAGCCCAAACATATCCATAATTTTGTCGTACATATTGTTGCAAATGATTTATAACTTCATATCATGATCTTCGATTCCTGAATTAGTGTAAAATGGGAGGTGAGTTTAAATTGTTGGATGGTGTTGGTACAAGCTAACGTTGGTTTTGGGAATATGATGAACAAACTTAAAATGCAAAAAAAGAATACAGTTGTTGTTAAAGAAAATAGTTGCAAATTGCAACCATATACCATTGGGAGTTGTAGTGGTCATCATGCAAGAATTCCTTGAACAAAAGGAAGAATGAATTGAACTCACCTATAGAAGTGCAATAAGGTGATAATCTAAGTCAGCCTTTATAGCCATATATGCAATAAGGTGACAATCTAATGTGATGTCCTGTTCCCAAGAATATGCCAGCAGGGAGTGACTTAGTAGTCTATCTATTCCCGTAGACTATAGTCAGGCACAAACAAGGAATAAAGGGAGAAATAAGGGTGAATAAATGGTTAAACGATGAATTAAGCCAAAAAATATAGGAAAAGTCACTTAAGCCAAAGTCAACGGAGAAATAGAAGAAAAAGGTGTTGAGGGGGGACTTAATTAATTAATCATTTGACTTAGGAGGAAAAGTGCATAGCTTAAGCGATGTCAATGGAGAATTAGATAGGGGGAGGTATAAGAAGAGGAATTCGACCTAATTCCTCATTATGTTATGATTTTGAGTTGAGAACAAGTTCCAGAGGAGGAAGTCAACCTCTTTGATGTTTTGTGGATTTATGGAGGAAACCACCACCCAGATCAGTTTCGGTGTTGGAAGACACACCCTAGCTTATCAAAGATACCATCCAGGTATTTCACCGTGCTAGATTAGGAGTATTCATACCCAGTTCAGTCAGTGTGCATTGCAACCAGTGATGGCGCAGGGGTTGAGAACAATTTTGTGTAGCTGACCAAGCTTAAGTCAAATCCATAATTTTCCTTCTGACCTAGATGAGAGGAAGTTAAGGCGTTTCTTTTGAGCCATCATTCATTAGATTCTGACGGTGGACTCTTCCAGGGCGCACCAGACAACCAAGAAGTGTGCAACACTTGGGGAAGGACACTTGGGTTTCTAGAGAGCTTTCTGGATCAGATTCGGGGAAACCCTTCTGACCTAGTACAAAGGAGGCTAGGGCACACATTTTAAGACATACATCATCTTATTCCATCAATGGAATCATCCAGGCACATTTCCAGAGCCGAGGAGGTGCACAACCCCCAGGTGATATCATTCGAGGTTCATCCAGAGCTGCAGTGAGCCAATCTTCAGTCCGACAGATATCAGGAGGATCCTAAAGACCAGGGTTCACAGTTTGAGACATTTTTTAGGCTGATATGTTCAACATAGCCACCAGGGCAAATATACCCTTCATTTTCAGCAGTTGTCGTGAGTTTCTGGAGCTGCATGTTGTTGATCTATCCATGCATATGCAGATCCATTCACATCTTCTGGTCACGAGTATTTTATATTAGTTACATTGTATTCCAGTGATGATCCATGATATCTAGTTGATGATTAGTTCTCTTCTTTCAACATATCAGTTGTATTTCCTACTTTCTCCATATAATACATGCTATTGAGTTGTGTTGATTCCTTATTTTGCATGCATTGTATATTCTTCTCAAAACCTTATTTATACGACCCACACATGAAAAAATCACCAAGCATGTTAAACAAGTAACTAAATCGCATCTAAAAACCCCCCGAGTATCAAATATATGATCCGAGACAACAATTCAATTTTTTTTATTTAGATCCAATTGATCATGGGTATTTCAGTGGTATCAGAGCCTTCTTCCTGTCATCTTGTGAATAAGTTCTTTCTCATGACCCCATGATTCCCGGAACAGGTGCCGAATACCCAGAGGGTCGGGGACATATTGGGGACGAGTACATTCAGTACCGCAGAGGACATAGTAAAGACAAAAGAGACATGAACAAAAGGGACTACACTCCCTTCCACACTCAGTCATACATAGCCAGAGTTAGAGGATAGGGATCACATCAGCTCTGACATAGAGGCAAACATAGAGAGGAGTATGGGTGACAGACATGAGACACCAAAGGGTAGGGGGGAATCCCCTAGAGACATACGTACAGTATGCAAGCCATCTTGAATGACTTAGATAGAGGACAACAAGATATGATGAACACAATAACACAGATGGCCATCAACACACAGATGATCCAGCACAGTGTGAGCACTATGGGTGCCAACGCTGCAGGAGGAGCGAGTGGTTCAAGAGGACACCAAGGAGGTGGTGCAAGTGACTCCAGTGGATCTCAGGGAGGAGCGAGTGGACATCCTTCACCTATATGTGCCTATACATCATCTGGGAGGATTCCTCGACCGTTATATCTGTAATTCTAGGGGGGGTATCCAGGGAAGGTATGAGGACAACCAGGACAGGGGAAAGCAATTCCACATGACCCATTTGGGGAGCACATGAGAGATTATTTGGCACTGGGACTAGAATTCCATGCAGACATGAGTTTTCTAGATTATTTTTCGATTAGGTATTAGAATAGGCCCCAAGAGGCAAAGAGGGGCAATGGGCAAACTCAAAACATGGACTTCATTAAGAAAGTGGGAAAGCTGAATATTCCTACTTTCGACGGGTCATCACGATGCTCAGCTCAGGAATGGGTTCAAAATATTGACACATATTTCAAGCTCAACCCGATGACAGAGTCAGAAGCTATTAGCTTCGCCACCTTGCACTTGGATGGGGATGCCCATGAGTGGTGGCACCATGGGCTGGTGACCTTGGGTCACAACCACATTATGTCATATTTTGAGTTCAATGAGAGGTTGATGGAGAGGTTTGACAAGAGGGATATAGAACTCCATTTCAGGGATCTGACACAGTTGAGACAGACAGGGTCGGTTGAGGCCTTCATCACAGAGTTCCAATGGAAGGCAGTGGTTGTATCAGATATTTTAGAGCATAGATTGGTGATGTTGTTGACCAAGGCATTGACGGATCCATTGAGGGGATGGGTTAAGGCTTTCAATCCTCACACCCTACAAGAGGTCGTTTTTCACATTAGAGACATGGGGAACTGAATGATGAAACCCAAAACCTTTACTAAACCCTTTGTGCCACAGAGAGACAAGGACCAAAAAAATTCTCAGAGGGATTGGAAGGGTAAGACCAAGCTGGATGATGACACCAGACATGAGTTGATGAGGAAGAATATTTGATTCTCTTGGAAATACCCTTGGGTCCCAAGGCATAAATGCATGGGAAAGGGACAAATACACTACATTAAGGTGGAATCAGGTACTGAGGAGGAGGATGAGGAGATCGGGGCACAAGAAGACAATAATTCAAAGGATGAGACTACACATGATCCAAAGTGGCATCCAAAGAAACCTCGTAGAGAGGTGAAAGGGGGAACCATAGCAACCCTTTTTGGAGTACCTAGGTACAACACTCTCAGGCTCAAGGGCCTTATATAGGGGAAGTGCATGACAACTCTAGTAGATGGTGGGGCTACCCACAATTTCATCGATGCATCCTTAGTATCTCGAAGGGGGTTACACACTGAGGAGTTTGAGGGGTTCACCGTGGAAGTGGCAGATGGATATACTATGACATGCTTGGACATGGTCCTAGACTTAGAGGTCAATCTAGGCAACTACACCCTGACATATACCTTTTATGTAGTTGACCTATCAGATACATATGTAGTGTTGGGAGTACAATGGCTATATTCATTGGGAGAGATTGGGTTCAACTATCGAATGTTGACCATGAGTTTCAAAGAGGGCAGTGGATCAAGAGTGGTATTGAGATGTATGTCTACAGGAGCACCCAGGGAAGTATCAACGAAGAGGATGGAGTGGATCTTCTATCATGGTGATGTAGCATATGTAGTAGAGTGTTTGATCACCACCCGGAAGGATTCAAAGGGAATAAAGCATTACCATCCACAAATCAGAGAGATTTTGAGTTAGTATGAGCCATTGTTTGGGCCAATACCACCAAGGAGACCACCATATAGGGGGTTTGAGCATATTATTGAGTTGAAGGCGGGGGCTACACTGGTGATCACCACGCCCTATAGGCACCCCAAGAGATTCAAGGATGAGATCGAGAAAACAATAAAGGAATTGCTCATGATGGGGCACATCAGGCCCAACACGAGTCCTTTTGCTTCTTCATTCGTTCTGGTACTGAAGAAAGATGGCACATTGAGGATGTGCATTGAATACAGAGCTCTCAATAAGAAAATGACCAAGAAAAAATACCCCATTTTGTGCATAGATGAGTTTATATATGAGCTACATGGGGTGTTTTTCTTCACCAAAATTCATCTGCGGTCAGGGTATCATCAGAGCAACATCAAAGAGAAGGACATAGAGAAGACAAATTTCATATGTCATTTTGGGCACTTTGAGTTTTTGTTCATGCCATTTGGGTTGACTAATGCACCGACCATCTTTCAGTCTTGCATGAATCACATCTTCAGGGGGCAGTTGAGGAAGTACCTTTTAGTATTCTTCGATGACATTTTGATTTACAATAGGCCATGGGCTAAGCATTTGGTACACTTGGAGGAGGTCTTGGGCATTATGCAGGCACATTCACTATATGCCAAGGAGTCCAAGTGTGATTTCAGGATGAGAGAAATATTGTACTGGGGGAATATCATCAATGAGAAGGGAGTACAAGTTCATCAGGAGAAGATCAGGGCCATTCTGGATTGGCCAACACCTAAGAAACTCACAAAGTTGAAGGGATTCTTTGGGTTATGCAGTTAATACATGTGATTTTTCAGGGGATTTTCACAGTTGAGAGCACCACTCATAGATCTAACCAAGAAGGGTGATTTTCATTGGACGGATGAGTCACAATAGAATTTTGAGAAAATGAAGGATGTCATGAGAACATGCCTTGTTCTAGCCCTTATGGATTTCTCTCAGTCGTTTGTCTTAGAGTGCGACGCATCATGGGTGGGGATTGGCGCAGTTTTGATACAGGGGGTCATCCCATTGTGTTTGAGAGAAGGAAGCTCAATGAGTAAGAGAGACTCTATTTGATTTACAACAAGGAAATGCTAGCAATCATGCATGCCTTAACCAAATTCAGGTAGTATCTGGTGGGTAGCATATTTGTAGTGAACACTGATCACAACAGTATCAAGTATTTCCTGGATCATAAAGACCTCAACGAGAGACAACATAAGTGGGTCTCAAAGATCCAATCCTTTGAATTTGAAATTGAGTATGTTAAAGGACAAAGGAATGTCGTAAAATATGCTTTGTCCAAAAGGCCATCAATATGTTCAATGATGGATATTTGCACAGACTGGAAGGAAGATTTGTTGGTGGAGTACTCCAAATTTTTTTTTTCATGTGAGGTATTGGATGGATAGGTAGTTTATGATAGATATTGGGTGTTAGACAATGTAATTTTCTACAAGGACCGGATCTACTTGGTTCCAAAATCTACCTTAAAAGGGAAGGTTTTGAAGGTTTGTCGCGATTCACCTACATCCGGGCATCAAGGATTATTCAAAACCTATCAGCAGATCAGGGAAAGATTCTCATGGAAGGATGTCAAGGATGATGTACTGAAACACATCTGGGAGTGCATGACTTGTCAGCAGAACAAGTCTGAGAAGACACACCCCACAAGGTTACTTCAGCCTCTACCCATTCCAGAGCAGAAATGGGAGAGCATTTCTATGGACTTCATTACAGGTCTTCCTCAAGTGCAGGGAAGGGACTGTATATTTGTAGTGGTTGACAGGCTGACCAAATTTGCACACTTATTCACCATAACCACGGACTACAAGGCCATACAGGTAGCAAAGATATTTTTCAAAGAGGTTTTTCGGTTGCACCAGCTACCCATGAAGATAGTCAATGACAAAGATGGGTGCTTCATCAACGCGTTTTGGCAGGAGATCTTCAGGTTGGTGGGAACATAGTTAGCCACGAGTACCAACTACCACCTAGAGACAAATGGACAGACAAATATTGTCAACAAATGGGTGGAGGGGCATCTAAGAAATTATGTAGAGGGGAAGCAACACAGATGAGTGAGTATTGTTACAACATGACTTACCATATGTCTATCGGGATGTCACTGTTTAGAGAATTGTATGGTTACAATGCACCCTCTTTTGTGGAAACTGTGTTTGGGGATAGCAGGGTCTCGGGGGCCAAAGATTGGGTTGAGGAGAGTCAGAGGATTCTATGGGTGGTAAAGGAGAACCTACAGGCAGCTCAAAACCAACAAAATATCTATGCAGACAGGTAGAGGATAGAGTGCAATTTCGAGGTAGGGGAATTGGTTTTTCTGCGATTACAATCATACA
>ML825570.1:38920-54148 GCA_009831015.1 Picea engelmannii | reverse complement strand
ATCTTTAGTTGTTCAAATTTCAATCTGTATGTTTGAAGTTTGGCATCTTTTACTTTCTCATTTCCTTCATAACTGTTAATAAGTTTATCCCACATTGCTTTTGCAGTATCAAGATGCATCACCTTTACAAACTCAGCTTCAGCAAGTCCATTCAAGATAGCATTCATCCCCTTAGTGTTAAAACTAAACTCTAACTTATCATCCTTGTTGGCTAGCAAAACAGGCTTTGTATATCTAGTCTCTACTACATCCCAAACATCATCACCCAAGGCCATTAAGTATGTTCTCATTCTAATCTTCCAGAAGGCAAAATTTGTTCCATCAAACAGAGGGGGCTTAGAGGCTGAAGTCCCTTCATGAATTGTCATGTTTAAGCTTACAGATCTACCTTTAAATAAAAGGAACCTGCTCTGATACCAATTGTTGGAATTATTAATACAACTGAGAGGGGGGGGGGTGAATTAGTTGTATATGAGCTTAAACAATTTTAACAATATTAAACTATTATTAATCTTTCTTCATGTGGTCATCAACAATATACAACATATGGACACTAAAGGTAAAGAACAACAGTCACACATAAAGTATGCACAGAGACAAACTTTTCACGAGGAAACCCATAAAGGGAAAAAACCTCTTCTTCTTCGAAATGATAGGCAGTCTTTTAAGTTCTGTACATCATCTATAATTGAGCACCAACTCAATGTGAGGCTACAACCTCTGTTTTACAAGCTGCAACTTGTTTGAGAGCAACAACTCTTTGGTTTCTCTAGCACCCACTAGAAGGAAGTGTTAGCAACATTTCTTGTCTTTGGTATCGGGATACACAGGTCTGCAGGTTGCCCGAGGTGCGCCCAAGCGCAACACATAGAAGAAGTCCTTTTCGGACTTAAAATCAAGCGAGCGAGCAGTTCAGTCTTCAGTGGAAGGATTTCAGCGACAGAGCAGGGCAACGGTTGATGGGAAATCACAGGATGACCAAGTCGTATCAAGCATAGCTCTGAAAGTTATAATCGCATTGTTGTTTCGTGGGCTCGTGGTTCGTAAGTTCAAAGGGCGGACCATGTCCCTTTGGTTGCGTGAGATTTTGAGTTACGAAAAGGTGTCCGGATGGAAGTCAATCGTTGCTGACTATCATACCTCGGGACTTCGCAAAGGAAGAAGGCCAAAGTCTGATACCCTAACTCACGAGGTCCCGAGTAGCGAAAGGCGCGAGTACTTGGGCCACAACCAACGGTTACATGTAGAAAGCGCCTACCAGAAAGGAGGCCCGACTCGTATCGCCATCTCGGCGATCAAGAGTTTAGGAAAAGGAACCAAGGGTCTCTGACTCACGAGTCGCGAAATGAAAATCACCCAAAGGCAGGCCCACATTATCGGGGGTAATCTCAGCCGTCCATTTGAAGCGGACACTGGGCACATGATTGAGCCCCCCGCCTTTTCGCTCGTCGTGGTTTCTACGCACAAAAAATAGTTCCCTCATGTCCCGATACGTGAAATAGCGAGAGCATTCAGTACCCGGGCCCCACCGCAGCATCGGATGAGTTTAGAACCATCGGATTTGAAGGGTGCGTGGCACTAGATCAAGCTATCTCGGCATATCGCTCATCGCGATTTCGAGGAGCAAGGAGCAGCCCCTACATACTCGCGAATTCCGAAAAGCGCCATGGGAGTAGGCATGCGGTCACAGCCCGTGGGCACTTGAAAAAGGGGGGAGCCACTTAAAGGAAGCCGAAGCACCGAATTCAGTCACAGAGAAGCCCAAAACGAGCTCCAGCTGCCATCGAACTCGACCTCAAGCCTGGTCTTTCCTTGGAGTAAATGCAAGCAGGAAGAGGTGGTTGAAACCTCTCTTCGTTCATTAATTGTGAATTATGGAGGGTCTGGTAGACGGTCAGCTTGAGAGGGTCCTGTGTACCCTTTCTTGTAGGAAGGCCATGCCGAGTCCTCAACTAGCCCGTGGAGGTTTGTACACGCCAAAATAACATTTATTGTCTCAACTACTCCTCCTCCAGGAGCCATGCATAGTTAAGATAGTGTCTGATAGAGAAATCCCATCCGAATTTGGCTGAAGGGACACGGAACCTTGGGCGGTGAGCACACCTCTGTTAGGCGAATTTTCCTGAGTATATAAACTCAGTCTTTGTATTTTGTAAAGGATCGATGGTTGAGTAGAGCTCCCGGTTGTAAAACTTTAATGAAGCACTGTGTTCTAGTTATGTATAGACTTCTGAGACTTCTTGCCTTATGAATGCCAGTTTCTTTACATCTTTGTTATACTGTGTTAGAGCAGCTCGAAATTGGAGGATCCAGTGGAGTTGTAGCTGTTATAGGATGATGTTGTAATGGATCACTGTAGCAGTTACGATGTTTCTAGTCAGTTCGTGTGATTTTCTTAACGCTGAGTGACTTGGAATTGGAGGATCCAGTTAAGTCCCCTTTCAGTTTCTTGAGACCTTGAACCAAGAGGATCTTGCATTCAGAGTCTTTCTTCTACAAACGACTGAAAGCCTATTGCCCAAAGTCGTTTGTTCACCTTTCTCACTAAGTCTTCCACCTGTTCATCTTTTAATCAACCCACTGGCTGAAGTTAGGATTCCAGACCTCCTTTTTTCTTTGCGTACCAGATACAGTCCCCGAGTTAGAGTGATATCTCCTCAAGTCTCTACCCATTTGATCACCCTTTTATCAAACCGTGACATTAAACTGAAGGGGGTCAGGCTCTACTCCTGCAAGCAATCTAGGAGTGACTTCCGACGCTAACATTTCTGGCGCCGTTGCCGGGGACGAAATTGAAGATTTTCCCTGGGTAGAATGAAATTGAGCCTCTGAATCCGAAGGTGCATCGGATTATCGGAGCCTTTCAAGATTGATAACTTGCACCTGGCGACTCCATTGTGACGACTCCGTTGGGGAGAACCTGCTCTGTTAATTGTGGCTTTCAGAGGCAGGCATATGCGGTCTCATCCACAACTGCCTCTAGCTACGCCTGAAGCAAATCCAGAGGTGATGCTCAGAAAGGGAAAGGCCTCTGAAGGAGAAGCTTCCATCGTTGAACCAGGTAAGTCGCTATCCCCTTCTGTAGAAACTCCATTTTCTTCTCCTTAGCCTCTCAGCAAACCGTTTTCTGAAGTTTCCCGCTTCCTAAATTTTGGGAGTGTTCCTGCCGAGTTTTCCCCTCCTAATCTGGGATTGGAGGGAGAAATCCTTGTCACCCCCCTCTCCTTTGAAGTTGTTTATCGGCGAAGATCCTTGACTGCAGTGGATCTTCCCGCTCCTGCACGAGGAAAAGCGCCTGCCGACCCTAGTTCGCTAGCGTCCGCCTTAAATCCTCTCTTGTTCTCCACTCCATTTCGAGACTCATTCCCAGTAGCCCCTTCGCGAACTCCTTCTCCTCCAAGATATCCTCCACATAATATTCCTATGGCTGGTGCTAATCCTCCTCCGAATAGAATGGACGCCATAGTCGCTGCCAGATATGCTCCATTAGTCCTACCTCATCCTGTGAATCCTCTTCCTGCTGGGGATTACTTGAAATACATGCCCAAGTTCACTGGGGAAGGAGACGCGATTTCCGAGGAACACCTGGATGCTTTCTACATCTATGTAGACAACCTCAATATCGAAAATGAAGATGTCTAGATGAGAGTCTTTGTCCAGAGCCTGGACGGCGAGGTGAGGAAATGGTTCAGAGGACTAGTCCCAGGATCTATTGCTGGCATCGAAGCTTTGGATGATGTTTTCCTGAGGCAGTGGGGAGATAGGAAGGACTTCATGTATTACATGACAGAGTTCGGGTCTCTGAAGAAGATGGATGGAAATTCTGTCTCTGACTTCTCCAAAAGATTCAATAAGATGTATAACAAAATTCCTGCCGAAATAAAGCCTTCAGAAGCCTCGGCCAAAATTTCTTACGCTAGCGTGTTTGACCCCGATTTCTGTCTTTTGTTAAGAGAAAGAAGAGCCACCTCCTTAGCTCAGATGAAAGATGCGGCCATAGAAGTGGAATCCAATGTGCTAGCAGCTGACAGACTGAGGAACAAGGCCGATGCAGACAGAAGAAAGGGAAGGTCGGAAGCCTCAACTTCTAGCCCATCAGTGCCCCACCCTCAAATGGATGAACTGACCAAAATGGTGAAGTATTTGTCTGCAGAGATGGAGAGAATGAAGGTGGAAGGGAGGCAAGAATATAAGGGCCCTCAAAATGCTGAAAACAAAGGAGGTTTCAGGAGGCCAAATAATTTTACTCCCCCGAATATGCAAAGAGAAAAGGGAAGGGACAAAGAAGACCAGAAGATTCAAGCCCCTTTTCAAAGTAATTTCCTGGCCGAAGGAGAAGAAAGAGAAGCAAACGAGCTTGATCCTGAAATCCACTATTTCGGAGACACTCCTCCTTTTCCTCATCTCACTCAATCAGCATACGAGGAGTCTCTCATGGACAATCAACTAAATGAGTTGAGCAAGGGAGATAAGGTTAGTGGCGGCTGAGGCAGGTACAACCTTAGGTCCGATAAAAAGACAGCAACACCTGATATTCCTGAGCAGTCCACTAGAACTGAAAAACATGTTAATGCAGTAGCCAACAATCATGGAGGTAAGAAGGCTCAACCCCTCTCTCCTATTATTCAGAACCATGCTCCCGAAGTAAGAGAAATTCCAAAGCCTGCATCTTCTTTTAATTTCGGACATGAGATTCAAAAGATCAGGATCCCTGTGCCCCTCACCGAGCTGATTAAACATGGAGAATTTAAAAGATGCTTCTATGAGCTCTTACGGTCTGAAGCCTCATGCCTTCCCACAGACTCCATAAACCTCCAAGACGAAAAGCCAGCAGTTTTCCTAGGTCCCATGGTAGAAGATAGAGATGATTCATCCCCTCCCTTCTACACATCCCTGAACATACATGATAAGGTGCTGCACAACTGCTTGATGGATTCAGGGGCTTCTCACAACCTCATGCCCAAAACTGTCATGGAGGAACTAGGACTAGAAGTCACCCGAGCCTATCATGACCTCTACTCCTTTGACTCTAGGAGATTTCAGTGTCTTGGAGTTATCAAAGACCTGGTCGTGACCCTATTTCAGCTGCCCATGAAAAGTGTGGTCATGGATATTGTAGTAGCCGACGTCCCCCCCAAGTTCGGTATGTTGTTATCAAGATCTTGGATAAAATGATTGGGGGGAACCTTACAGATGGACCTAACCTATTCTACTATCCCGGTGTTTGGGGGAGAACATAGAAGGCTATATAGGGAAGCCCAGTTGGCCTATATAATCAGTGATGAATCCAATCCCACCAACCATCCTATTTTTTACTTAGACACTGATTTAGGTTCCATCTTACTCCAACTCACTCATGCTCCCGAGCCCCCTCTTGAACTCAGAAAGAACCCCACCCCTCCTCGTGAACTTCCTCCTTCCATCACCCCCATTTGGAAAATGTTTTTTGATGGAGCCTGTTCCAGGGAAGGCGCTGGTGTTGTGGTGTTTTTTGTGTCACCTGCTCAGGAAACCGTATCTTTGTCATACAAATTAGAATTTGAAACCACCAACAATGTGGCAGAGTATGAATCCATTGTCCTAGGATTAAGAGTTGCAAGGAAAATGGCAATTCAAGAGGTAGCAGTGTTCGGAGATGCAGAGTTGGTGGTCCAACAAATCAAAAATGCGTATCAAGCTAAACATCCTCGGCTTAGAAATTACAGGAATGAGGCGTGGGACCTAATTGAAAATTTCTTCTCAGCCTTCAATATATCTTTTATTCCAAGGGAAGATAATGCCATGGCTGACTCTTTAGCTGTCTCAGCTAGTTTGCTCAAAGTTCCTTTGCCGCCTATGGTTAGCTCTGAGGTTGAGATAAAATATAGGCCCTCTGTACCAGACAATGTCAAGCATTGGAAGGTATTCGAGGATGATCTGGAAATCGAGAAGTTTCTCCAATCGGTTGATGAGTTTTCTGCGTTGCACATCGATCAGGATCCTGACCTAGAAGGTGACCCTCACCCTGAGGTGTTTTTAAATAAAATTGCAGACCACCAGATTATTCAGCTGCCGAACAATCACATTCCGAAGGGGATAATTCCTTTAGAAAGATTGTTCGATGGGAATGATGTGGCAGTAAAGGGCATGGTTTCAGGTAAATATGATGACATAGCTGAGTGCAACATTGGCACACCGGAGGAGCCTAAGATTGTCAAGCTGTCAAGCAGTTTGACCGTAGAACAGAGGGCCAGATATACTGAGCTGCTGAAAGAATTTGCTGATGTGTTTGCATGGAACTACGAAGACCTCAAGACATATGACACATCTGTCATTGAACACAAGATCCCATTAAAGGAAGGAGCTAAGCCGTTCAGGCAGAAGCTAAGACAGATAAATCCCATGTTGCTTCCTGTCGTGGAGAAAGAAGTAAAGAAGTTGTTGGAGGCCCATATCATCATCCCCTTGAGATATTATAATTGGGTGGCCAATCTGGTTCCAGTAAGAAAGAAAAGCGGAGAAATCAGACTCTGTGTCGACTTCAGGAACCTGAACAGAAGATCGAAGAAAGACAATTACCCCCTACCCAATATGGAACACATCTTGCAGAGGGTAACTGGAGCATCTAGGATCTCCATGATCGATGGTTTCTCTGGCTACAATCAAATATCGGTCATGCCTGAAGACAGAGAAAAGACAACCTTCACCACTCCTTGGGGCACATTCATGTATGCCAAAATGCCATTCGGACTGATGAATGCAGGAGCAACGTTTCAGCAAGCCATGGACATAGCCTTCATTGGAGAAAAAGATCGGTTCATGGTGATCTATCTGGATGACATCACCATCTTCTCGAGGTCCGACAAAGAGCACTGCAGTCACCTGAGGAAAGTCTTCTCAAAATGTCGAAGATTTGGCCTATCCCTGAACCCCAAGAAATCTTTGTTTGCTATGGAGGAGGGGAAGCTACTAGGCCATATAGTATCAGCAGAAGGAGTGAGAATTGACCCTAGCAGAGTGGAGGCAATTCAGACCTTGTTGCTTCCCAGGTCGAGAAAGGAAGTTCAAGCCTTCTTGGGGCAGATTAATTTTCTGAGGAGATTCGTCTCAAATTTCGCTGAGCTGGTGAAACAAATCACATCCATGCTCAAGAAGGGAAATGAAGTAAAATGGAACGCTGAACCCAGGAAATATTTTGTCCAGATAAAGAAGGCATTTACTGAGGCACCAGTGCTGATCAACCCTGACTATTCGAAAGATTTCCTAATTTTCTCCTTCGCTTCTTTTGATATAGTAGCGGCAGTCTTGTTGCAGAGAAATGGGGGGGGGCGAGAGCAACCCATTTCTTTCTTCAGCAAAGCGTTGAGAGATGCAGAGGTCAGATATGAAATCATGGAAAAACAGGCCTATGCCTTAGTGAAAGCCCTCAAATCTTTCAGGGTCTATGTCCTGCACTCAAAGGTGATCGCATACGTTCCTTCAGCCTCTGTGAAGGACATCCTTGTACAACTCGACATTGATGGGAAGAGGAGTAAATGGATAGCCAAGATCCTGGAATTTGACCTGGAAATAAGGCCTACCAAGTTGATCAAAGGTCAAGGCTTAGCCAAGCTGCTGGCTGAAGCCAATTGTCAAGCTTTGGGGTTAAATTTCATGAACAGATGCTCAGGAATTCAACAGGGTCAGCTGTCTGAAACAGACCCTCAAAAGGAGCCCTCATTGGCTCGATGTCCTTGGTATAAGGATGTCATATATTTTCTGCAGGAATTGTGGCCCCCAGATGGCCTGCAAAGAAACAAAGCAAGAGCTCTTAAGCTCAAGGCAGTCAGGTACTGCCTTATTGATCAAATTCTATACTGGAAAGACCCCCCGGGGTGCTTTTAAAATGCATGGATCCACAAGAGGTCGACAGGATCATGTTCGAGTTTCACAGTGGCTTATGTGGAGGGAATCATTCCTGGAAGACTACAACCCACAAAATCCTCAGAGCCAGATACTACTGGCCCACCTTGTTCGTTGATGTCCATAGAGGTGTTAGAGCCTGTATCACATGCCAAAGATTTTCAGGAAAGCAGTAGCTCAAGTCTCTGCCTTTGCAGCCTGTGGTTGTTTCGGGACCTTTCCAGCAATGGGGCCTGGATTTTATTGGAGAAATCCACCCTGTTTCCAGTGGGCAGCACAGATGGATCCTGAAGGTCACGAATTTCTTTACTAAATGGATAGAAGCTATCCCTACCAAGAGCGCTTCCCATAAAGTAATCATTGGGTATCTGGAGGACCTCATCACAAGGTTCGGCTGCCCAAGTAGGATTGTCACTGATAACACAGCTGCTTTCGGGTCTGAGCCATTAGCCAAGTTCTGTGAGCAGTTCGGAATCAAACTGATTCACTCCACCCCATATTATCCACAGGGCAATGGTTTAGCAGAGTCCTCCAACAAAAGTCTAATAAGGATCATCAAAAGACTGTTGGAAGACAACAAAAGGGCTTGGAACTTGAAGCTGAAATTCGCTTTATGGGCTGATCGAGTGACCACAAAGAGATCTATAGGCACCTCTCCTTTCCAGTTGGTGTACAGAGCAGAAGCTGTCTTTCCTTCTCAGCTGGCCATTCCCGTAGAGAAATTCTTCCAGGACTACCAAGAAGAGCCCAATGACATGATCAAAAGAATTCATTAGCCGGTGGAAGTCCAACAGGTCAGAGAGTAGGTAATGGAAAGAATTCAGGATCATCAGCAGAGGATCAAGCAGGTTTTCGATAAGAAAGCCAAGAAGGAGGAGTTCCAGATGGGAGACCTGGTACTAAAGTGGGACGCTCCTAAGCAAGACAAGAGCAAGCACGAAAAATTTGAAGCCCTATGGATTGGGCCTTTCAGAATCTCTGAAGTCTTCTCAAATAACACATATCGGCTATGATATTTGGAAGGCGAAGAAGTTTTTAGCAGCCCAGTAAATGGGCATTTTCTTAAAAAATGTTTTTCCTAAGCCTTCGATGGCTCCCATATTCTATAAATATTGTCTTTTCTGTTCTCCGTTTTTTACTTTTATTGTCTCGACTTAGTAAATGACTCCATAGCCCAATAGTAAGGCACTGGAACTGCAAAATGAGTCCTTAGAGAATCACAGGGACGACTCTATCCCCCATGGAGCCTAATGTTAGCAACATTTCTTGTCTTTGGTATCGGGATACACAGGTCTGCAGGTTGCCCGAGGAGCGCCCAAGCACAACACATAGAAGAAGTCCTTTTTGGACTTAAAATCAAGCGAGCGAGCAGTTCAGTGTTCAGTGGAAGGATTTCAGTGACAGAGCAGGGCAGCGGTTGATGGGAAATCGCAGGATGACCAAGTCGTATCAAGCATAGCTCTGAAATTTATAAGCGCAGTGTTGTTTCGTGGGCTCGTGGTTCGTAAGTTCAAAGGGCGGACCATGTCCCTTTGGTTGCGCGAGATTCCGAGTTACGGAAAGGTGTCCAGATGGAAGTCAACCGCCCCTGACTATCATACCTCGGGACTTCGAAAAGGAAGAAGGCCAAAGTCCGATACCCCAACTTGCGAGGTCCCGAGTAGCGAAAGGCGCGAGTACTTGGGCCGCAGACAACGGTTACATGCAGAAAGCGCCTACTAGAAAGGAGGCCCGACCCGTATCGCCATCTCGGCGATCGGGAGTTTAGGAAAAGGAACCAAGGGTCTCCGACTCGCGAGTCACGAAATGAAAAGCGCCCAAAGGCAGGCCCACATTATCGGGGGTTATCTCAGCCGTCCATTTGAAGCGGACACCGGGCGCATGATTGAGCCCCCCGCCTTTTCGCCCGTCGTGGTTTCTACGCGCAAAAAACAGTTCCCTCATGTCCTGATACGCGAAATAGCGAGAGCATTCAGTACCCGGGCCCCACCGCAGCATCAGATGAGTTTAGAACCGTCGGATTTGAAGGGCGCGTGGCACCATATCAAGCTATCTCGGCATATCGCTCATCGCGATTTCGTGAAGCAAAGAGCATCCCCTACATACTCGCGAACGTCGAAAAGCATCATGGGAGTAGGCATGCGGTCACAGCCCGTGGGCACTTGAAAAAGGGGTGAGCAACGTAAAGGAAGCCGAAGCACCGAATTCAGTCACAGAGAAGCCCGACACGACCTCTAGCTGCCATCGAACTCGACCTCAAGCCTGGTCTTCGCTTGGAGTAAATGCAAGCAGGAAGAGGTGGTTGAAACCTCTCTTCGTTCATTAATTGTGAATTATGGAAGGTCTGGTAGACGGTCAGCTCGAGAGGGTTCTATGTACCCTTTCTTGCAGGAAGGCCATGCCGAGTCCTCAACTAGTCGATGGAGGTCTGTACACGCCAAAATAGCATTTATTGGCTCAACTACTCCTCCTGCAGGAGCCATGCATAGTTAAGATAGTGTCTGACAGAGAAATCCCATCCAAATTTGGCTGAAGGGACACGGAACCTTGGGCGGTGAGTACGCCTCTATTAGGCGAATTTTCCTGAGTATATAAACTCAGTCTTTGTATTTTGTAAAGGATCGATGGTTGAGCAGAGCTCCCAGTTGTAAAACTTTAATGAAGCACTGTGTTCTGGTTATGTATAGACTTCTGAGACTTCTTGCCTTATGAATGCCAGTTTCTTTACATCTTTGTTATACTGTGTTAGAGTAGCTCGGAATTGGAGGATCCAGTCGAGTTGTAGCTGTTATAGGATGATGTTGTAATGGATCACTGTAGCAGTTACGATGTTTCTAGTCAGTTCGTGTGATTTTCTTAACGCTGAGTGACTTGGAATTGGAGGATCCAGTCAAGTCCCCTTTCAGTTTCTTGAGACCCTGAACCAAGAGGATCTTGCATTCAGAGTCTTTCTTCTGCAAACGACCGAAAGCCTGTTTCCCAAAGTCGTTTGTTCACCTTTATCACTAAGCCTTCCACTTGTTCATCTTTTAATCAACCCACTGGCTGAAGTTAGGATTCAAGACCTCCTTTGTTCTTTGTGTACCAAATACAGTCCCTGAGTTAGAGTGATATCTCCTCAAGTCTCTACCCATTTGATCGCCCTTTTATCAAACCATGACATTAAACTAATGGGTGTCGGGCTCTGCTCCTGCAAGCAATCCAGGAGTGACTTTCGACGCTAACAGGAAGCACCAACTGACTGAATATTCCAGCATCAACTAGATGGAAGCAACAACTTCCTGAATGTTCCAGCACCAACTGGATGGAAGCACCAACTTCCAGTTACACAGGCTCCAACCTGTATAATAGAGAACACTTGTTCTCCCTAGCACCACCCTGCCACCCTGGTTTCTCTGGCTGCAACCAGATGGAAGATACAACTTCCTGTGTTCAAGCTTCCACTTGAACCTTTGAGGACAACAATCCTCCCAAGCACCTCCTAACCTCCCTAGAATATCAATGGCTAAATAAACATTCAACTTTACAGATAAATCAGTTCTTACCAATATTTCTTTGTTCTGTAAATCTGATCTTCTGCACATTGTTCTGCTACTCTTCTCTTCCTCTATCTGTTCAGTAGGTATGCTCTGCATCAACTCGTGCTCTCATTCTTCTCTTCTTCAACTCATTATGTTATTCTACTCTGCATTTCATCTCACACTTCACATATGCTCAATCTCCTCATGCGCATCCTCTTCTTCTCTCTTCTTACAGTTTCATTCTTTTTCATTTAAATAACGACCACCTGGACACAGTTTATTTCCTCTTCTCTTATACACACGAACACGAGGGTTCAACTTCCCAACTCCTTAGGCAAAATGACGACAACTGTCTAAGCAACTGAAACGTCAACTGATTGGAAATCATGAGTCCATTTCACTAACGGATTTGTAACTGAAAAGTTAATCTGTGAGAAAGAACAACACCCCTCCGATCACATTCAAGTTTTATCTGCACCGTTGGATGACCTTTATTATTCTTGCCTTTTTAAATCGGGTTTCGGCATTTCGGCATTCCTTTGCCCAAGTTTCTCGACACTTCATGTCGCGATCTCCAAAATTCCGAAATGGAGATTATCTGGACTGACTCCTTCTCTTCCCGTGACCAAGGGCTGTGACCATAGTCTTATGCATAAGGCACTTTCATGATTTCACATATCGCAAATTCGTAATACAAGTTGCTTTGTTCCTTTTGTCTCTCCATATTGCGATTCGCGAAAATCCGACACGGAGTTGAACCAATGGTCCAGATATGAACTTGTTTCAATGGCTACGATTGAATCGCAATATCGCATATCGTGATTTCGACATTCTTGTTGCCTTGTTTTCTATTCCTCTTGATGTCGCGGTCCCCGAAAATCCGATATGGAGTTACTTCTACGGTCCAGATCCAAGATTGATTTAACGACTGTGATTGAATCGCCATATCGCATATCACGATTTCGTCATTCTTGTTGTCAAGTGTTTTTGTCACTTCAAAGTCCCGATCCCCGATACTCCATGAAGTAAATCAACAATCGAGATCACTTCTTAACTTAACGACTGCGATTAAATCGCGAATTCACATATCACGATTTCAGGGTTCCTGTTGTATTGTTTAATTGACATCTCCAACACGCGATCCCCGAAACTCTGAGATTGACTGGAATTAACAGTCCAGATCAAAGCTTGACTTGATGGCTCATATTTCTTCACGATTTTTCATATTGAGATTACGCCCTCTTCTCCTTGCACTTTAAAGACCATGCAGGTTCTCCTCGATCCAGCGTTGGTTGGACCTTGTGCTCGGATCTGACGGCTGTGATCTGTCTCCCTCTTCAATGTGCTCTTCTTGTCTTTATTCAGATCTGATGGCCCTCATGCTGTTGAGAGTTTTGGATGTGATCCAACGATTAGAAATGCTTCTCGGGCCTTCGATCACTCGATCTTCCTGGACTTATCTTTTGTTTGCCTGTCGATCACAAACTGCCTGTACTCATGTTGTCTTCACCATTGTACTTGCCATCAATGACAAGAATTAACTGTCTACCATTGTACTTTCCATCAATGACAAGCATTCACTGTCTGTTAAATATTTGCCAACAATCCTCTGTACATTCTTTCTGTACTTATGCCATTCGCTCTGCCTATACTTATGCCATTCGCTGTCTGTTAAATATTTTCCAACAATCTCCCCCTTTGGCATTGATGGAAATTCAAGCACCTGCATGCATTCAGATCTCCTCTCCCGAACTCTTTTCTCCCCCTTTGACATCAATGTCAAAGAAGTAATATCCTTCCCTTGATCTGTTGGAAACCATACTCCCCCTGTCGACTATAAGCATATTGGAAATACACCAGATATTCAATAAGTACTCCCCCTGACCAGGTGAATAGATTAGACACAGGAGATTATAACCCCCAACTTTTGACGAAGGTATCCAAAAGGGGTTGTTGCTAAGGGTTTAGTAAAGATATCAACAATCTGTTCTGTAGAGGGTATATAGTGCAGTTGAACAATTCTGTTTGTAACTTGTTCTCTAAGAAAATGATACTTTATAGGAATATGCTTAGTCTTTGAATGAAGAACATGATTCTTGGAGACACTAATGGCACTGGTGTTATCACAATGAATTGGAATAGGATTAGTGTAAGTTACCTTCAGATCTGCAAGAGTTTGTATCATCCATAAGATTTGTGTGCAGCAAGTAGCAACAACAATGTATTCTGCCTCTGTAGTGGATAATGAAATGGATCCTTGCTTTTTACTAACCCATGCAACTAATGAGTCACCCAGAAAAAATGCTCCTCCACTGGTGCTTTTTCTCTCATCAACGCAGTTAGCCCAGTTTGCATCTGAATAGGCAGTTAACTGGAAATTCTGATTTCTAGGGTACCACAGTCCATATGGAATTGTTCCCTTCAGATATTTGAATATTCTTTTGACAACTACCAAATGACTTTGTTTCGGAGCAGACTGAAAATGACCTACCATTCCAACAGCTTGCATTATATCAGGACGAGATGCTGTGATGTACAGACTATCATAGAGCGATATGTTCTTTGATCAACATAAGGTGAGATATCATCTTTTCTCAGCTTGCAACCAACCACCATAGGTGTGCTAACTGTAGAGGAATCTTCCATCTGAAATTTCTTCAACATCTCTTTCAAATATTTTTCTTGAGAAATAAAAATTCATGCAGAGCTTTGTTTTACTTGTAAGCCAAGCAAATATGACAGTTCTCCTATCATGGACATTTCAAATTCTGTTTTCATAGAATTAGCAAACCACTGGACAGATGATTCATTAGTACAGCAAAAAATAATATCATCTACATAAACCAAAACAACTAATAATTTATCACCTTCCGACTTAATGTAAAGGTTACTGTCAACAATACCTTTCTTGAACCCTTTTTCTTGTAGAAATTTGTCCAATCTATAATACCAAGCTCGTGGTGCTTGTTTTAGTCCATATAAGGCCTTCTTAAGCTTACAAACATAATTATGATTGTCTATCAATGAGAATCCTCCAGGTTGCTCCATATACACTTCTTCCTTTAGATCTCCATTAAGAAACGCTGACTTAACATCCATCTGATAAACTTTGAAGTTCTTATGACAAGAATAAGCAAGAAACATTATGATAGCTTCCAATCTTGCCACTGATGCAAAAGTTTCATCAAAGTCTTGACCTTCAACTTGTGCATATCCTTTACAGACCAATCTGGCTTTATTTCTAACAACTTGTCCTTTTTCATTCATTTTATTCTTGAACACCCATTTAGAACCTATTACATTCTTATTTTCAGGTCTAGGCACAAGCTCCCAAGTATTGTTCTTCTCAATCTGATCCAACTCTTCCTTCATTTCTCTAATCCAATCCTCTTCCTGACTAGCTTCCTCAAAAATTTTAGGTTCAGTCATAGATAGAAAGGCAACATGAGATTGTTCTGAGTCTTTAATCAGTTTCCTTCTTGTCTGAACTCCTTCATTTATATCCCCAATTATCTGGTTTTCAGGATGATTCTTTCTAATAATTCTGAGAGGAGATTTTGTTTCTTTCTGTTGATTTGTATCAGTTTGAATGTTCGTATCTTCATCTGATCCAGACTCTTCTCTTTCTGATCCTTGGACCTGTTCATCTTCATTTTCAACTGTATCTTTTGTTCTTGGTTCAACACTGCTTACATTTCTGATTGGGATTTCTTCATCAACTTTTATATCTATACAGTCAACAAGTTTTTGCAGTCTCTTATTGTAGCATATGTACCCTTTACTATTTGTAGCATAACCCAAAAATATACCTTCATCAGCCCGGTCA
>ML825570.1:0-35631 GCA_009831015.1 Picea engelmannii | reverse complement strand
TATTAATATTTCTTCATTTGGTCATCAACAATATACAACATATGGATAGTAAAGGTAAAGAACAACAGTCACACATAAAGTATGCACAGAGACAAATTTTTCATGAGGAAACCCATAAAGGGAAAAAACCTCTTCTTCTTCGAAATGATAGGCAGTCTTTTAAGTTCTGTACATCATCTATAATTGAGAACCAACTCAATGTGAGGCTGCAACCTCTGTTTTACAAGTTGGAACTTGTTTGAGAGCACCAACTCTCTGGTTTCTCTAGCACCCACTAGAAGGAAGCACCAACTCCCTGAATATTACAGCACCAACTGGATGGAAGCACCAACTTCCTGAATGTTCCAGGACCAACTGGATGGAAGCACCAACTTCCAGTTACACAGGCTCCAACTTGTATAACAGAGAACACTTGTTCTCCCTAGCACCACCTTACCACCCTGGTTTCTCTGGCTGCAACCAGATGGAGGCTACAACTTCATGTGTTCAAGCTTCCACTTGAACCTCTGAGGACAACAGTCCTCCCAAGCACCTCCCAACCTCCCTAGAATATCAATGGCTAAATAAACATTCAACTTTACAGATAAATCAGTTCTTACCAATATTTCTTTGTTCTGTAAATCTGATCTTCTACACACTGTTCTGCTACTCTTCTCTTCCTCTGTTTGTTCAGTAGGTATGCTCTGCATCAACTCGTGGTCTCATTCTACTCTTCTTCAACTCGTTCTATTATTCTGCTATGCATTTCATCTCACACTTCACATATGCTCAATCTCCTCCTGCGCATCCTCTTCTTCTCTCTTCTTACAGTTTCATTCTTTTTCATTTACAGAACGACCACCTGGACACAGTCTGTTTCCTCTTCTCTTATACACACGAACACGATGGTTCAACTTCCCAACTCCTTAGGAAAAATGACGACAACTGTCTAAGCAAATGAAATGTCAACTGATTGGCAATCATGAGTCCATTTCACTAATGGATTTGTAACTGAAAAGTTAATCTGTGAGAAAGAACAACAACCCTCCAATCACATTCAAGTTTTATCTGCACCGTTGGATGACCTTTATTATTCTTGGCTTTTTAAATCGGGTTTCAGCATTTTGGCATTCCTGTGCCCAAGTGTCTCGACACTTCATGTAGCGATCTCCGAAATTCTGAAATGGAGCTTATCTGGACTGACTCCTTCTCTTCCCGTGACCAAGGGCTGTGACCATAGTCTTATGCATAAGGCGCTTTCACGATTTCACATATCGCAAATTCGTAATACAAGTTGCTTTGTTCCTTTTGTCTCTCCATATTGCGATTCGCAAAACTCCGACACGGAGTTGAACCAACGGTCCAGATATGAACTTGTTTCAACGGCTACAATTGAATCGCGATATCACATATCGCGATTTCGACATTCTTGTTGCCTTGTTTTCTATTCCTCTTGATGTCGCGGTCCCTGAAACTCCGATATGGAGTTACTTCTATGGTACAGATCCAAGCTTGATTTAATGGCTGTGATTGAATCGCCATATCGCATATCGCGATTTCAACATTCTTGTTGTCAAGTGTTTTTGTCACTTCAAAGTCCCGATCCCCGATACTCCATGAAGTAAATCAACGGTCGAGATCACTTCTTAACTTAACGGCTGTGATTAAATCGCGAATTCGCATATCACGATTTCGGGGTTCTTGTTGTATTGTTTATTTGACATCTCCAACATGCGATCCTCGAAACTTCGACATTGACTGGAATTAACGGTCCAAATCAAAGCTTGACCTGACGGCTCAGATTTCATCGCGATTTTTCATATTGCGATTATGCCCTCTTCTCCTTGCACTTTAAAGACCGTGCAGGTTCTCATCGATCCAATGGTGGTCAGACCCTGTGCTCGGATCTGACGGCTGAGATCTGTCTCCCTCTCCAATGCGCTCTTCTTGTCTTTATTCAGATCTGACGACCCTCCTGCTGTCGGGAGTTTTGGATGTGATCCAATGATTAGAAATGCTTCTTGGGCCTTCGATCACTCGATCTTCCTGGACTTATCTTTTTTTTTCCTGTCGATCACAAACTGCCTGTACTCATGCCTTCTTCACCATTGTACTTGCCATCAATGACAAGCATTCGCTGTCTACCATTGTAATTTCCATCAATGACAAGCATTCGCTGTCTGTTAAATATTTGCCAACAATCCTCTGTACATTCTTTCTGTACTTATTCCATTCACTTTGCCTGTACTTATGCCATTCGATGTCTGTTAAATATTTGCCAACAAAGGGTACGTTGGAATTTGGTCTCAGTGATAATGGAGATCATGACTTCAGACTGATTGGTTATACTGATTCAAATTGGGCATGAAGTGTTTCTGAAAGAAAGAGAACTTGAGGATGTTTTTTCAGTCTAGGGTCAACCATGACTTCATGGCATAGTGGGAAGAATTCTAGTATTTCTCTCAGCAAGGAAGAAGCGGAATACATTGCTGCATGTTCCACCAGTTGTGAATCCATATGGCTACATAATTTGTTGACATGTCCATTTGATCTGGAGATGGAAGCAACCGTGATTCTATGTGATAACCAAAGATGCATAAAGATGACAAAGAATCTTGTGTTCCATGACAAGTCGAAGCACATAAAAATATGGTATCACTACATTCGTGATATGGTGCAGAGAGGAGCCATAAAGCTCCAATATGTTGGCACATATGAGAAGGTTGCAAATGTGTTGACCAAGCTCCTGTCTCGTGTAAATTTTGAGCACTTTTGAGACAAGATTGGTTACATAGTCTGAAAGGACCTCCCTCGAAAGGGGGAGTGATGTTGATGATACTATGATATCCTAACCAATAATGGGTAGCTCAATTAGTATTTTATACCCTAGGGGACTGATCATCCCTGGATAGATCCCGAAGGTCCTGTAAGGACAAAATGTCATAGTAGTTGTGCATGTATATGCTAGCTATGGTCAGTAGTGGTAGCTCTGTTAGGATTTTATAATCCTAGGGAATCTTATGATTACTAGGAAGATCTCGATTGTTCGCTAAGGACGGAATTCCAGAGTACCACGTGGTAGCTCCCTTAGGATTTTACATCCTAGGAAATATTATGATTCATGGGCAGCTCCTTAGGGACTGTCAGAGTACCACAAAATGTTTTAACACATGCCTCATTTTGTTGCCCCATGATGATGATGTTGTTTCTCTATCCTTTGTGATGTGATGATGTTGTTGCTCCAGCCTTCATGTTGTGATGTTGTTGTTGCTCCAACCTTTGTGTTGTGATGATGTTTTTGTTGATGTTGTATCATTCTTGTGATATTATTGATGATGATGATGTATTAGTGTTATACTAATTGATGTTGATTCAGATGATGATGATGCCATTCCAACTCCTTACAGTGGATAATGATATTAATGATGAGAAAAACTTCTGATGATTTATAGATATGCTAGTTAGTGTTCCAGATGTTGTTGATGTTGCTTCCTTGTCTCTCTCCTGATGATGTTGTAGAATACCCTTTTTGTTAAGAGGGAGTGTTGAAATATTGTAACTGCGAACAATATTCTACTTATTATTGAGTTATTATCTTATATATCAATCCCCTTTTGTGGATTGATCATGTCGGGACTTATCTATGACCAAATCCCCTTTTGTGGATGGGTCAAACCCTAATTAAATGATGTTAATTGAGAAGTTGTCCCCTAGGGATAATTAAATTGGTTTTAGCCACTAATTAAAGAAGTCAGCCCATATTGGTGAAGAGACACAACCCTAGCACCTATCAGCTAGTATAAATAAGAGAGGATGATTCCTCATTCCATCACTTACTCAAGTCACTCATCTAGTGCACAAGTTTGAAGGAAGTTGCAGATGTTGGAAGAAGAAGAGAGAGAGGTGCATTTCTCAATGTTGGATATTCTCTTGTGTCTGGTCTTTTATCTTGGCATTGTATTGGCTATCTATGTTAAGGAAATTTTTGTTGGGTTTTCTCCCCCCATGACAATTTCCCAGGATAAATGTTGTGTACCTTGTGATTGTGTATCTTTCAGTGATCCTGCTTATGCTATTATTGTCTAGTAAATTGAAAAGAACTTAATATAAGATCTAAATTTAACAGTAACTACCACCAAACCCCCTAAAAAGAGAACCAAAGGAGTTCCAACAGAATAGGACACTAGTGAAAAGAAGTAGGAAACAAAGGAAGTAGAACCCTTTCTTGCCACTCAAGAACCAACAAAGGGTAACAACTTAGAATTTGACAAGGCCTTGGTTGACACACAAGAACCAGACCAAGGAACTATTGGAGAAGGACTTACCGCTCTCCCAGAATCATATTTAGATGAAGAAGAGTTAGAAAGGGAACCTCCCACTGACTGACCAAAAATAGTGAGGAACTCGTCTAGAGAACAAATTGAACATGAGGTAAAGGGTACAAGTACACAAAAAGGGGAACATAAGATAGAGGTTCCTGATGTTCATCCAGAACTGGAAGAAACAAATACTCAGGACCACTCTTCCAAGGCTCAATAATTACATGAAGAGGCTCCTCCAGTCACTCAAGATACAATAAAGAAAATTCCCCAGGTACACTCTCCCAAGCCTCAAGAGTCATATTTAGAGAATCCTGAGCAATTTGCAAATACAGAAAAATAATTAGAAGTTCTCATTGATATAACAATACACATAATTGAGGAAACATATGCTTATGAGAACAAACAAGAATCAATGCCTCTTGTTGAATCAACAAGAGACACTCTTGATGAAACAATTGTCAATATAGAGGAGAATGAAAAATCAGAACTGGAGGCACCTACTGTTACGCAAGAACCAGTAGGAGGTTATCTTTGGGAATGACCCATCCACTCATAGGATTCAGAAAAGGATAGACACGAGGAAAAAGAATTTGATGGTTCAGCAGGAAACACTTGTGGAGATGACTTGTCTCATGCACAAGAACCACAAATAGAGGTTGCTACTCTAGAACACAAAATTACTACCATATGGATAAGAATCCCACACTCTCTACCTATTTATGCATCTTTGGTGAGGCATAACAGGATGTTAAGAATGAAAAATTGGAAGCTGCAGATTAATTTAAAAATGCTCAGAGATGAGCTTGACGAACAAAGGGCACCTGAGAAATCAGGTTACCCTACAACAAGTCCTCTTGTTGCAGGGGAACCCTTCACCATTTCACAAGAAACATCTCAACTCACAGAAACAAAGGAAGTACCTATCTAGGCTACACATTTTGTGTCAGCTGATAAGGCCACTCAGTGATCCGGATTTATTAGCGGAACAAAATGAAACCACATATTTATAATATGAACACAGGGACATAGTGAACAATAATAGAGATATAGTAAAACTTGACTTCTATTAAATAATAAATATGTTGAAAACTGTAAAATGCAGACTGAAACAAGATTGATAGAATGGTAGTAGCTTATCTCTAAGAAGAGATGTGAGGGCTACGCTCATTCACAAGAAGATCAGTACAATGAGGCTCTGAAGGCCTTTTTACAATAAACATGAGTTACACATCAAAATTCCTCACTTCGACAATGTCACATTTTCATTGTCAGAAGTGTTGTAAGTGTCACATTTGCTTTTACTAAGTGTCGCATCTCAAATGAAATCATGAAAACACTTGATACAACCCCTAAAACATGTTAGAATAAGAAGCCCCATCATCTTACAGATGGAACAAGTGTTTTTACTACAAAATTACTCATCTTGGTAACTTTTTGGAAGATCAACGCTCCCCTTCTTATACACAAGGAGCGTTAGCGCTCCTTGTCCATATCAGGGGGAGCGTTGCAGTGCTCTACTTCCCATTTTAGGGGAGTGTTGATTTGGTTGAGGAAATATTGGAGGAAATCCCACTTTCCTCTAAAGATAAATATGGATGGATTGGGTTAGTTTGGCTCAAATCTAACTCCAGGGATGCATCTAAGGAAGATATCACAACTATTGGAGCCATATCCTCAAATAATTCCAAATATATCCAAGGTAGTTGAGCCTCTCAAATCCTATAAATGGAGGCATTCCCATCATTGGAGAGGTTGGATGAGGAGGTCTTGGAGAGGTTGCTGCAACATCATTGTAAGTTTCCTTTTGAAGTTCTCATCTAATATACTTGTCATATTTCCTTCAAGTATGTGGTTTCATGTGCTTTTCTATGTTTAATTTGATTTTCATAGATGAATTTGTTTTGCCTAATCCATTAGAGTATAATGAGGTCGTTTGTTTCTTACTGTTCATTTCAGGTATTTATTTGTGCCAGGAATTGGATCAAGCTTGAGGATAGGAGAAGCTACGACAAACATCATAAACATAGTACATGCTACTTAACCTTATCCTCTCTTTTTCGATAAGCAAAATGAGTTTATAGGAATGATAATGTCCAAATGATTATTTCTGTCTTGGTATAGGGGTTAGAAATCTAAGGGAAAGTTCACTTGTCCGCAGGAGAATATTTTTGTAATATAAATTGGTGACTCCACTAGGGAAGAAATTTCAGTTTCTTCTTCCATTCGTTCATCCAAGACTTTTTCCTATCCTTAGATCCTATCTGTTGATTTGATCTGAATTTTTCATCTCTTTTGTCTTTGCTAGTTTTTTAACAGAGCCTCTTACTGAATTTTCCTGAGTTATTGAGATTTTTGAGTTTCTTCTCAAACTTTCCTCAGAACTAGCACTCCCCTGTAGTTCAATTCAAAGTGTTGTTCCTTTATCATCACTCCCCCAAATACTTCTAGGGAATGCTGCAACGCTCTGGTGTCTTGGTTACTAGAGCGTCGATTTTCCCTTCTTTGGAAAATTTCAAGGTTTTTTGCTTGCTGGGTATAGTCTTTGGATCTTATTCTCTAACTCAGAACTTATTCTGTCTGATATTGGCTTCTATTTGACTAAAACTTGTTGTCCTTCATTATTTTTAGTCTTTATTGAGTTTGTGTTGTCTTTCTTGATTGCAAAATCGACCTTTCTCTCTCAAATTTGGTTCCTTTTTGCTACTC
This sequence comes from Picea engelmannii, assembly GCA_009831015.1. Lineage (NCBI taxonomy): Eukaryota > Viridiplantae > Streptophyta > Pinopsida > Pinales > Pinaceae > Picea > Picea engelmannii. Next base: position 28,624 of record ML825570.1, on the reverse strand, counting down.
TTCTCGATCATCTGATTGATTAGAGGATTTCACAGGGAATATTATCGATCATAGGTCTATTAATTTCTTTATCTTTGATACCTTACTCAATTCTTGAAGACTATAAAGTATGACTTTTGATTTCTTAATGTTTTTCTTTGAGTGAACAATTTGGTATTTGTTTTTATTTCGGTCTCTTATTTAATGTTGAGAGTGTCTTTGTTTGCGTGTTCTTTTGCTTCTTACTTTTTCCAATCATCATAGTGAATTTTTTTCATTATTAGTGAAAGAACGAAGCATTAGACAAACATCATAGTTTGTATCCACAATCAAACAAAGAAGTATTTATATGCATTGGTTTTGGATATTTAAAAGTTTTCTTTATAATTTGAAAATTGTTTGAATTCTTGTTTGGTAATGAAGTAGCATAAAAATTTTCATTCTTGAGTGTTTGTTAGTGACAAAAATAAAATAAAATCTTCTCCTTCCCGTAGCTAGAAGTTCTTTGAAAATAAAATTTGCATATCATTCTTTTTACCTTCTTGTGGAGTCGAGTCTCAAACATCATCAATTTCACTATCATTCACCCTTGCATAACAAATAGCCACAAAAATAAGCGCTAATTAAAATGGAACTAGAAATTTTTATTTATTAATATCTTTACACCAACAATAGACTAGGACTAGAGCTTTGGAATAGGATGTGAGAATAATTCTCCAAAGCATTTAAGACAAACTCAGAATATTGTGATAGGGAGAGCAATCCAACCTTCATATAAGCATAGCTGGGATCCCCCTCTCACACAGGGGTACACGAGGTCACATGCAGAAGAGAAACGAACATTATCCCTCTGAGGCTTAACCAATTGTAGCGGTACGATTCTATATTGGGGGTTATTCTTGAGAATCAATTGTTTTCATTTGGTCTCAGAGCTTCATGAATTTCGAATCCATTCGGGGTCCTCTATAGTTTACTAGTCCAACTGTCTTAAGTTCCCTTAAAGATTTTCAGACTTGATATCCTGTCCATACGTTCGGACCCGATTGTCGATTGTACCCGCCCAGAGGCTGACTGGGAGTTGGTATCCTTATTGGCCACAATATTTAGGGTCCTTACATGGGGTGATGGTGAAGGGAAGTCTTCGTTGTACCTAGAACAAATATTGGTCAAACTCACCCGGGCTCCTTGGAGAGTAACCCATGGGTAAAACCATGAGGGAACTTTCACCAAGGCGTAAGTCTATTAAGCAGGCCACCAACGTAACCGATCCACCTGCTCAAATCCTAGCCAGTTCTCAGTTTGTTCACGTGATGTTGGATTTCATCACCAACCAGTGTGTTCATTGAGAGAAGTTGTTGTTTTGCTTGTTGGTTTTCTAGATTTTTTTAGCGAATGTTGTTTGTTTACTTTATTTGTCCTTAAAATTGGTACTGTGGCTAATAAATTTCTTCATAGATCACATAGGATGCAAGGGTTTCCTCTAGAAGGATACAAACCCATACCTCCTAACTCACCTAAAGACACTTACTGTGAAGAGGTCAAAAAATATTCAGACACTGGGAGTGTTGCTACTCCTTTGATAAAAAATACCGAGGGAGATTTAGTAGTAGTTCATGAAGGTCCTACCCCTCCTGCAAACCTAACTTTGAAAATCCCTCACGATCCACTACTTATTCAAGTGGATTCCTCAGTAAACATCATAGTTGAATATCATCCTAGGCTATCGTCAAGGCCATATGATCAACTAGACATGGAACCACGACAACCAAATTTCATGTAAGAATACACTACCCTTGTCCTCTCTACTAAAATGGTAGATCCACAACAAATTCATGTTCTTCCTATATGGAGAAATCCATCAGGCCGTGATATTTATGAAAAATTTAATTTTGGCTGACCACTCTTTGACCCTCCACATACATCTTCCACCACCAGAATGGATGCAGGACCATCAGGTCAGCCCATTGACCATCATGTCGGACAAACAATCAATACTGCTACCACTTCAGGACAAGTAACAAGTGTAACAAGAGCTATGTTACCTAGTCCTTTGAAAAGTACCATGAAGGTTACACCTACCATCCCTCTTTGAGAAACAACCTCATATACACCACCAAAATCCCATTGGGACACCTTCACATCAAAGAATGAAAAACCCTTGCATACAACAAAACCCGATTATGGGACAAATCCCTATTGGGGGGAAATCCTCTGTTAGTGGAACAATTTTGACTAGGGGAAAACCCTCTTTCAGTAGACAAATACATGTTGGGGGGAAACCCTCATTGAGTGGAAAAATCCCTATTGGGGGACAACCTTCCTTCAGTGGAAAAATCCTGGTGGGGGCAACCCCATTTTAGTGGAAAAATCCCAGTTTCTATCCAACCTATGCGAAGAGGATAATTTCAACCTCCATTCATTGGAAACCCATAAGAGTCCCGAGGACCACCCCAGGGAGGAAATTTTCATCAACCACATTAGGGAGGATCCTCAAATACCAACCCACAGGGAGGAACCCTAAATCCCAATCCTTCTGGACTATATTATAGACAACCCTTCCCAGGTGTCCTGAATCCCACTTGGGGTCCTCAAGGTCAACCATCCTTTTCTCCCCAAGGGAAAATAACTTACCCTCCTCAGGGGAAATCTGGTTACTCGCCTCAAGGTCAAGATAACTATCCTCCCATGGGTTACACTAGTTATCCTCCCCAGGGCCAAATGGGTTTTCCTTCCCCTTTTATGCAAATTCCTAAACAAATGAATCCCACTTTCACTGGTCAAAATCCACAACATAAGCATATGGGAGGACCTATTGGATACAACTATCCACCACAACTAGTTTATGGTCCTACTGGTGTTCCTATGCCACACCAGTATCATCCTCAAGCCAATCGAAAGTTACCATTATTAGCCACTTTATATCTACGGGATCTGACGAGATTAACAAACGATCCCATATTACACTCCCCTTCTTGGTCAGTCATTCCAACCAAATTACCTTATGATATTCCAAGTTTTGACAAAAAGCCTAGAGAAGACCCTAATAATCACGTCATGAGATTTCATCTTTGGTGTTCATCAAACTCATTAATGGATGACTCTATCTGTTTACATATTTTTCAACGTACACTTACATTTTCAGCGGCTAAATGGTACATTGAGCTACAATGCAAAACTTTTCAAGATTTAATTCACTTTCCATGTATTTCCTCACCCACTTCTAATTTCCCATCAGATACAAAACCAACAAAGAAATCTTGACCTCCCTTCGTCAGACTATCTTCATACATATTTCTTATCATATTCATGAATGGAGACGACGACGACGATTGATCAAAGCAACCATCCTCAACAATTATTAGTGGAATGGTTCACAAAATATCTATTACCTCCCATTGCTCACGATGTCTCCGTGGGTGGTGTAGTCACAGAAGAGGAAACCATTGCTCATGCCCAATATTTGGATCTGGTTTATTCTCAATCTGGTACTTTTTATGAATTGATCCCAAATGCTCCCCGCACATCAACCGATACATCAAAACCATCCTCCACTGCTCATTCAGATGGATTTATCAATTCCATCAAAACCCAGTCTAGTTCACAATCGATTGACACAACCAATCATTAAATAACTACCTTGACTACCATGCATAATCCACTCTCATCAAACTCCACCCCTACTCAAGTATTCGAAGTGAATGCATTCCAATCTACTTCACCACAACAATCAGGGGGAAAAAAGAAAAAAAAGAATAAACCGAAGAAAAATAATAATCAAACTGAAAATAAAAAAAACACAAGAACAACCACCTGATACTGAAAATCAATCACAGCGCAAACTGAAATTTCCATGTCTCATATGTGTTGAATATTACTACACACAATATTTTCCCCATCAGGAGGAATTTGCTAAATTATTTAAAGGAAATTCTCAACCTGTTGTATTGACACATCCTTTTCCATAGCAACAGTCACTCATTGCACAAAATCCTGCACCTCTGCAAGGAGGCAACCCAGGTCATCCTCCTAACGAGGATGCTTCATTGAGTGCACACATTTACATGTTCAATGGTGTAGATTTGACCAATCGCAGTATGACATATGTCACACCACCAGGTAAACCCGATAAGGAAAATGTAACTAATGGACTTGCACCTGATCCACCTTCCACTTTAGTTACTCCTCCATCTGGACCTCCAAGATTGAGAGACTACATTTTGACTCTATATTACGTCCACCCAAGAGCATAATAAAAAAATTGACCTTTAATCCTAACTCTCGTGCTGCCCAAAACTACAACATTGTTGAAGATTTGGCCCAAGCACCTTGTGCCATGTGAGTTCTTGAATTTATACAACACTTTCCTAGCCAATGTAGAACTCTCTTGGAAGCCATCGAAGCTATAGATATTGAGTCATCCAATAATATCACATTCAATATAGATAATTTTAAATCATGACTCTCTCACCAACTTTCTTTCAAAATTGATGTCCTTGTCCATAGTCAACATATTCATCGCATGATATTGGATGAGGGAGCATCAACATGTTTCATGTCCTTAGCTTGATGGAAAGGCCTTAAATCACCTAGTCTTAATCAATCTCCCACCATGTTAAAAGTATTTGATGGAAGATGTTTCCGACCTCATGGATAGTTACAATCCTTAGCTGTTCAATTGGGGGAAAAACGTTTTTCGCCGATGTAGAAGTAGTCGATGCTCCCCTCGAATATAACTTGTTTCTATGAAGAAGTTGGTTCTATGCTATGACTATTTTCACTTCATCGGTCTTTCGATGTGTCCAATTTCCTCGTCAAGTTAAAATTGTGACCATCAATCAGTTAGATTACTGCACCCTTGATGTTCACACTCAAACAACCAACAATATTCCATTTATGGGGGATTCAAATATTACTTATGAAAGTGTAGGGGTAGGTCTACTGAAAGACTCTTTGATCATGGGCACTTTCCCCACACCTCTTCCTCCAACTACGCAATATATCGCAATGATTAATATGATTTCAACTATGGTACATTAGTCCCTCGGATCATCTGATCCATGGATCGTACCTAGTCCCTGAGAATTCAATTCACTAGGTGACACTATGCCACTTAGTCCTGTAGAGGTCGAGTATGACACCATTCAGTTTGCCTCTCCTTCACCTGACGACCAACATCTGCTAGCATCTACTTCTTATTCACTACCATCTTGGTTAGATTCCCTATCCTCCACTTTTGATTACATCCTATGGATTTTTCATATGATGAATCCATCATGGAAATGATTAGTATCGAGGAGGCACCATGGGATGACAACCACCATTGTTCATCCTTTCTTCCCATTTTGGATGAGATTGATAACGATATTTCATCTATATTTCCCACAAATATATTCGACACTTCCCAATCTCCGATACTCACTTAGGATACAATCTCTGAGGGGAATTTGGGAAACACATCTTAGACAATCAGTGTTGACATATCCACAAAAGAAGGTATTGTGGAAAACATACAACTAGGTTCCAGTTGTTCTACTGAAGAGATTGAAACTTACATCGCCTTGTTTAAAAAATTCTATGACATCTTTTCTTGGAGCTACGACGAAATTCCAGGGATCAATCCTTCGATCGTTGTGCATGAAATAAAAACCTACCCTGGAGTCAAACCTATGAGACAAAATCTTTGCTCGATTCGTTCGAAGAAAACTGTAGAAATCAAGGCAGAAGTCGAAAATTTATTAAAGTCTGGTTTTGTTTATCCCATACCTCTAACTGAATGGGTTTCCAACATCATTCTGGTCACCAAGAAATGAGGGATAATTCATGTTTTTGTCGATTATAGGGATCTAAATAAGGCTTGTCTGAAGGACAATTACCCTACACCCTTTATCGACCAAATTATCGATAATTGCACCGGAAGTGTCATTTCTCTTTTATGGATGGATTTTCTGGATATAACCAAATCGATATTTTACCTACTGATCAACACAAAACAACTTTCATCTACCCATGGGGGACTTTTGCCTATCAGAAATCACCTTTTGGCCTTTAAATGCTCGAGCCACGTTTCAATGGACTATGTCGTATGCATTCCACAACATCAAACATATTGTTGAACCCTATCTCGATGACTTTCCATCTCACTGGGCTCCTCGACGAGATCGTATTGATCATCTAAGGGCAATATTTCTTAGATGTAGGTTTTACAACATACGTTTGAACCCCCATAAATGGATTTTCACTATTGAATCAAGGAGACTCCTCGACTTCGTAGTATCCAAATATGGGATTAGTGTGGATCCCTTAAAATTCAAATCCATTCTCTCTTTACCCCCTCCCAATAATCTTACCCAACTACAAAATTTGCAAGGGAAGGAAAAATTTCTCCGTCATTTTATATGCAATTATGCCAAAATTACTAAATGCTTCATGAGATTGCTGCAGAAATATGCCCCTTTCATTTGGGATGCAATTTCTCAACGCTCATTTGATGATATCAAGCATGCTTTAATGAATACACTACTTTTGCATCCACCCAACTATGTGAAAGATTACATCCTTTATTTGGTTTCCTCTGCTTCCACTATTGATATGGTGTTAGCACAAGAGGATGATGAGGGTGTCGAACACGTGATCTACTATTTAAGTAAGAGCCTTTCAGGTCCCGAACTTCGTTATTCACATGTTGAAAAGTGGGCTTTGGCCGCAGTTATTGTCGTCCAAAGGTTTCGCCACTATATTTTTCTTCGCACTACCACAGTCATTGCAGACTCAAAACCCATGTACCACATATTGACTTGTCAAGTACTTGGGGGAAAATATTCGAAATGGATCAACATTCTCCAAGGATTTGATCTTGAGTTTTCCAAATACAAAGCTAAGAAATCGTTGGTTTTTGCATAATTAATTTTCGATCTTCCCCATACTCATGAGAATAGCGATCCCAATGATTCCCTTCCCGATGAATCACTATTCCTCATTAGTATGTCTGATATGTGGTATGGAGACATTCTTCTCTATCTCTAGACCCAACTCTTCCAGCTAGGCATTTCACGTGATGAGCGATGTTGCATTAGACACCATTCAAAGAACTACCTTATCATTGGCGACACTTTGTATCACCGAGGTATTGACACCATTCTATGACATTTCTTAACCCATGAAGAGGTTGAACAAGTTCTAAATGACTGTCACCTTGGAGATTGTGGCGGCCATCTTTCTGGGATGGCTACAACCCAAAAAATATTACGTGTCGGTTATTTTTGGCCCTCCATATTCAAAGACTGCATTGAGGCCATTAAAAAATTCCCACCCTGTCAGATATTTTAGAAGAAAGCACATACCCACCCATATCCACTCCATCTGATTGTCGCCATCGACCCCTTTGCAAAATGGGGTATCAATTTCATGCAATGTAAGCCTACCTTAGCCGGGGGGCATGGTTACATTATCTTCGTCGTTGATTATTTCACTAAATGGGAGGCTATGCCTACATTTCTTAATGATGACCGAACTGTAGCACTTTTTGTGTTCAATCACATCATCCCTCGCTTCAGAGTCCCATAAGCTATTGTAACCGATCATGGATTCCATTTCTAGAACCAAATGATGGGTGAATTGCGCACCAAGTTAGGTTTTCTCCATGAAAATTCATTCCCTTAATATCCTTGGGAAAATGGACAATTTGAAGCCATCAACAAAGTCCTGGAGAACATGCTTCAATGCATGGTGGGGGTGAACAAAACCTCTTGGAATTTGCAGTTCTTCTCGACACTCTGGGATTATTGGACTTCAGTTAAAACCACCACTGGATTTACACCCTTCAAGTTGGTATACGGGTTGGAAGCAGTGTTATCGATTGAATGTGAGATTTTTTCTTTGAAACTCACCATAGAACTCCTACCCCATACTTTTGTTGAAGATGAACGATTTTACATCTAACGAAATTGGATGAAACCCGTTGCAATGCTGCTCTCATCAACGAGACATATGAAAAATGCAACAAGACTCAATACGATAAGTTTGTCCAACCTCTGACTTTCGTAGAAGGAGATATGGTCCTGGTCTATGACCAAGATCATGAAAAACTTGGTGCAGGTAAGTTAGAACCTATGTGACACAAGCCATGCATTGTAAAACATGTGCTATAGAGAGGCACCTATGAGTTAGTGGATTACGATGGATTATATCTCGGTGAGCCCTGAAATGGGCTTTACCTAAAGAAGTGTTATGCATAGAATATATCACATGTGTGCTTTGTACATTATTGTAATATATGTTTTTGTTTTGGTGTGTCTTTACTTTTGCATGCATGAGCTTTTCCCCATTATTTAAAGCTTCTTATACTTTTCTTTGTGCTTGAATGCGTATATTTCATCATCTTTTCCTATTTATTTCGGATTTGCGGATGGCGCTAATCGACATACCCATAATATCGTTTCTATAGCTTGGTTCGTCTACAACTTTGGTGAGTTAGTGATTTCAGGAGGAATTTACCTCGTATCTGTGACCAATAATGTTGCGGAATATCATGTTGTCATTAGACTTTTAACCAAAGCTTCTTCTTTAGGTATATGTCAATTTATTATCAACCTTGATTCTCAACTCGTGGTCTGTTAACTAAACCGTGAATACACTGTTCGTAATCTTGCTTTTCTACGTCTACATCTAAGGGTTTGTCGTCTCAAGAGATATTTTGAATTTCTAGAATATAGACATATATCAAGAGAAATTAATACGACTAAGGAAATTATATGTTGGATTGGTACATTGCACATAGATAAATATCTGGAACATAAAACATGTAAATAAAAACATCACATAATTTGAAAAACATAAGTATCCCCCACAAAACTCATATATATATGCCTATATATAAAATAATTTTTTTTTGTCAAAATACATCATCCAAAAGTACATAGCAGGGAAAAATGTGGGCCTTTATGCCCATGATATCATCATAAAATACTAATGTGTCAGGAGATTCTACTCGTCTTTCTGCACTACATTGTGCTCAATATAGCACACAACTACTCTAGCTAGTCATTGTAGCAGATGACTAAGGCCTTCAGGCACCCCAACTGTATGTATCTGAATATGTAAGGGTACATATCGTATCCTCATGGAAGGAATGCCCATGGTCAACCCACAAAGGTTCCTCTCCACCTCTCGGAGTCCTCCTACTCTGACGTCAACCTCTGCTGCTACCTAAGCATATCCACGACATCCTAGTGTTGGAATCCCCACCAGACATGGCGTGCCTCTATCTGCATGATGAAAACAAACGACTTAGATACCTCATTGTAAAACAAAAAAAATCACATATAAACATATGAAAAAAAAACACTATTGCATGGTCATGATCTTTCGTACCTGATGCATCCCACTGTGCCGCATCAGGGAGCACTAAATCTGTGTTACCCCTAAAGGCAATTACAGCATAGGGGAAATCCTCTATAACCACGAGTTGTCTCCTCCACCATGCGAATAATTTAGTGGTAAAGCGGAAGGCTGAGGGTTCATTCCCCTACCTAGGTGAAATAATCATCCACCGCTTCATACAGAGATCGATCGGGTGACGTGCTATCAATGCAACCTACGGTTGCATATGTAGAACTCGCTCTAGAAAGAACGAAACTAAGAAATATTTGTATACAACTTTTTTATGTATGCTTGTTTGAAACTTAGAGATATTCTCTTTGATGTTCCTCAAGAACCTTGCACTCTAGTTAAAAATCCTAGGCTCCAAGCACTGAATAGCATATGATATCTGGGACTTGGAAGCAAGGTGGACACTAGCGCTTCATGCTAGTTTTGTGATATAGAATATAATGGATCATAGAAGTAGGTACATCACATCTTTAATGGTGATCCTTCCCCCTAACAAGCATGACCTCAGTACACAATACTGGGAAACATATGCCTCTATCGACTGTGGAGTAGACCGATGTCCAAACAAAAGAATAGGTGCTCCCCTCTTCGAGATCCCCGTCAGAAAATACCCGTGATCAATGTCAATCTCAAGCATGTTAGGTTCTATTCGGAATGCTTACTCATCGTTGTCCCATAACTCGTTCAGATACTTGAGTAAAAGGACTTCTTTTCTCATATTTTGTAGCTTGAAGTACTTTAGAAAAAAGTAGTTTTGTAGTGTTTCCCTTGCTTGAGGGTATTGTAAGGAAGCCATATCATTGAATTCATGTTCCCTTTCCTTCCATTCAATCATGTTGTTTAGTGAAAACCTGCAAATTCTCAAAAGAATCACATTAGCCAAGTTTCAAGAAGAGGAATTACCTTTTCACAGCCTAAAAACCATTTTTTTTTAACTTTTATGCCCAATGCTCCCTGGAAATAAAAAACAGAGTGCCAATGCTCCCTTAGAGGACATACTAGGGCATTGAAATATTGAACAACGCCCCCCTCAATTACTTAAGGGACCATCGATCATGTTCGATGCTATAGGGATTTCCAAGGAGCCCAAGCTCATGAAATAAAGACTGAAATTAAACAAAAAGAGATGCACATGAATCAGAAAGGCCAGAGTAATAACCTAATCCAAACAAAATCATGAATGGTCACATGTAGTTCCCGCAGTCAACGCCACAAAATCACTCTAGAGGGGGAAACACTCAAAGAAAAAAGGAAAATGGTAAAACAAAAGGTGAGGATGAGTTTTTTTTCCCTAATTGATTTTTAATATGTTCAAATTAAGTCATTTACACCCCTTTTTTCACATTTATAATGTTTGTTTTTGAGTTTTTCTAAATAATTGTCGATTTTTAAAGAAACTGCTAACATTTTTTACCCAGAATAACCTGATTATGTAGGAAATTACGGAGCATATATTTTTTGATGACCTTGGGACGCTATTGAGCAAACTTTGTCATACTCAAAGCTCATTAAAATATGAAGAGACGTTTGTTGGGCGGTAGATTATCCTGTTTTCGTTCCCAACAGACTAACTACGAAAAATGAACGCTCTAGTCAATCTCGGCTAGTGGACTTCTCAGTTGTATCATTTTATACTTTTTCGGACCTCGAATACTAAAATTATGAAAAATAACAACCTTAAAGTCTTCTTTAAGTTATTTTCAAACTCCCTAAACATGAAAAAAAACCGAGTTTCCCTTCTTTGGACTCACAAAATTACACATTGAAGGGCGCATCTGGGGACGAACCCTTACTTCTTCTAGTTCATTAAATAAAGGAAGAGGAACTTACCGAAGGTGAGTTATATAGATCATGTCTTACCCTCCTTGAGCTCGTTAAATGAAAAAGAGGTACTCATCTACCTGGATGGGGGGAAAAAATGAAGGAAGTGGGTCAATTTTCTTGAGATATTTTAAGGAAGCTCTTATGGTCGTTGTTGAAAATGACACTTGTTTTCACTTTACCATACACTTATATAATCCATTAAGCCTCCACACTGAACCAATCCTATTAGTCTTTCTACTCCTTTGGACCATCCAAAGAATGCCTCGACACTCATTGCATTATGTTTTGGTCCACTCCGAGTCTATGTTGCCAAATCTTATGTCGTGCCTCAGTGTTCAAGGGAAGTCTTCACCTAAAAATTAATCCATATACAATTTTACCAGTTCCCATACCCATCTCGGTCCATTTTCATCAACTATATCTTATCACTTTCCTGTGACGAGTTTTGTGTCGATTGATGGGGGATACATCAATGTCGGCCTCCTTAGATGAGTCTTTTCCTGTCGAACTAATTTTTTTATCCAGGACATAGAATTAGGAACAAATCAATACTTTGGGACCTTCATGCCTCAATGGAAGGCCTCCTCGCACTTGGCAGTGGGTATGCATCAATGACCCCTTACTGACTAATCCCATGAATGTTCGACTTCAACTCATTTTTCACATTTGTTGGATTTTACTTTAAAAGTACCTTGAGAATCATCAACATCAATGGTGATTTATCTCGCACTTGTTAATGGTATACCTCAATGACCGATAATCAAGTGGTTTCTGTCATGTTCGACAAAAAATCATCTATTCACATGGAAAAAATCGTACTATTATAGGATTAGGACGAAGACCTTGGGTTGAGTATTCATCTGCATATACACTTTGCCCGGGTTGCAATGGCAATTATTCGACTGATATACCATAGATCCACTTTGTATTGGTCTATGGATATGTGCTTATCACATCGTATCTCCACTGTGTATTCTTTTGTGGTTGTGATCGAGTCAGGTCATAGAGAGATGGATCCAAATTGTATCTTTGGTGGCCATCTTCTTAGTCAATATCATCATGGATACACAGTGTATTTATTAGTGGTTGTGCTTTGATTCATTTGTATTCCAAGCATAGGTATGCCTGCCTCAAGAATGGAACACATATTAACATTGTTTGATGGTTTTCTGCATCTTCTATCAAGTTCTCCAACTCCATACCCTTGCTTCGAAGAATCTACAAAGTGTTTCGTCTACCAACATTCCTTTTCTGACTTCACACTTTGGGGGGCAATTTGTTACACATCAAAATTCCTCACTTCAATAGTGTCACATTTTCATTGTCGCAAGTGTCATAAGTGTCACACTTTTTGTTGCAAGTTTCATAAGTGTCACATTCACTTTTCCTAAGTTAGAAGAAGAAGCTCCATCATCTGACAGTCGAAACACGTGTTTTTACTAGGGAATTACTCATCTTGGTAACTTTTTCGAAGATTAGCACTCCCCAAATCATACATAGGGAGCGCTAGTGCTCCTTTTCCATCTCAGGGGGAGCGTTGTAGCACTTTGTTGCCCATTTTAAGGGAGCATTGAGTTGGTTGAGGAAATCTTGGAGTAAATCCCACTTTCCTCTAAAGACAACTATCGATGGATTGGGTTAGTTTGGCTCGAATATAACTCTAGGGATGCATTTAAGGAAGATATCACAACTTTTGGATCCATATCCTCAGCTAATTCCAAATATATCCAAGGTAGTTGAGCCTCTCAAAGCCTATAAATGGAGGCATTCCCATGGTGAAAAGGAGGAAAAAATCAACAAAGCATTGCTATTTTGATTGTGGATATTTAAAGCAAGGGTTGGACGAGGAGGACTTGGAGAGGATACTACAACATCATTGTAAGTTTCCTTTTGAAGTTCTCATCCAATATACTTGGCCTATTTCCTTCAAGTATGTGGTTTCATGTGCTTGTCTATGTTTAATTTGATTTTCATAGATGAATTTGTTTTGCCTAATACATTAGAGTAGAAGGAATTCGCTTGTTTCTTATTGTTCATTGCAGGTATTGATTTGCACCAGGAATTGTATTAATCTTGTGGATAGGAGAAGCTAGGGAAAACGTTGTAAACAAAGTACATCCTACTTTACCTTCTCCTCTCTTTTTTGATAAGAAAAATGAGTTTATAGGAATGGTAGTGTCCAAATGATTGTTTTTGTCTTGGTATAGGGGTCAGTAATCCAAGAGAAAGTTCACTTGTCTACATGGGAATATTTTTGTAACAACATGAATGAAAAAACTCTAAACATCCAAAAACCTAAACCTAGGAGATGAAGCGCCAAAAGTCATGTGGGCGCCATTGGGGTAAGTTAGTAAATCAACTTCCCGAGGCCATCTATTTTGCATACAACCTCTGTCAAAACCTTGGTTATCATTGAGGTGCCCGATCGTGAAAAAATGATGTTTAGGCCCTCTAAATGGCCCAAGAAGTTCGGGACCTAAAACATTTTCTCCATTGCATTGAGTTTCTCCATTAGATGAGGAAATTTCTGTTGAATTTGGCCCAGGGTGAGCCACTTGCATTGGTGTAGCAGCTGCCTTGCTTTGACAACCAGATAAAGCTGGATCCTCTATTGGCGAGTGTCCTTGACCTGTGTGTCCATGATCTGATCAATGGATTCATGTTCCATGCAGTCAAGGTTGATCTCTGTTGGTTTCAATTGTTTTGTTATCTTCAAGGTGTCCAATAATGGTAGAAAATAGGTTCGAAGGAGGTCCACATTGAACACTGGGTGCAAGCCAAGGAAGGGGGGAATGTTGAGCTCAAAATCATTGTCACCCACAACCTTGGTGCTAGTGTGTTAACACATGAATTTTCCACCTGCTTCATAGGAATCAAGCAATGACTGAGATTCACCCTCAGGATCATTATGGTGTAAATCATGTGGCATTATGTGCATGGTTTCCACATGAATAATGAAGACGTTGAGGTCTGAACAGCTCAAGCACCCTCAAACCTATCCTCCACTCACCCTCTCCCTGCCTATTGCATCTCCCCTTCCTCGATATAGCCTCTCACCTCCCGACACCTCCTCTCACTTCTCAACACCTATTCCACTGTTGCGCCACATCACCCCATCTCAACGAATTTTTCTCTTGCCACATCATCACACAGACATTTCGTAGCGCTATGTCTCTAAAGAATTGTCTAAAGCACATACACTATCATCTTTCCACCTACAACACTCGTATTGGTCATGGAAGAAGATCTGTAGAGCCTCAAGGCACCATGATTGACTCTCAGAAGTCGTGGGCACCGTCTGAAGCATTCATGGGTGTTAGGCCTCATCCTGACCCTGATGAAGTTAGCTATTGAAGATGGGGGTGATAGTTGAGACCTCGTCCCACCCCATAAATATAAAACATGAAGAGAGTGGCCGTAAAGGCAGATTGTCAATCTGAAGCTTCCATTATGGAAAGATTTTCTTGTAAAAACATAACTATGCCTTGCTCGCATCTAACATGAGAAGGCCTGCACAATCTGACAGAGAAGGCACCGACTGGAAAATTTTAATGCAGGGGTCCTATCACATTCCTTGTGGTTGCAACATTTTTAGTATATATATAGGCAGTTTTGATATTTTTTTATGGTTGATGGTTGAGCAGTGCTCCTGTATTGTAAACTTTTGATGAAGCTTTTGGTTCTCTGGTTATGTATTTGGATCTGAGACTTCTTGTTTAATGAAAGCCATCTTATTTTTCAACATATTTGCCTCTGATACTGAAGTGTCCATGATTGAATGATTCACATGGATTGTTTTGACTGTATTGTAATGTATGTTTGATTGCAGCGTTGTTATTCACGTTCTTTCAGTTTCCTGAAGTTTTGAATCCAAGAGGATATTGTATTTGAAGCTTTTCCTCCCTAGGCTGCTAGAAAACCTGATGTCTACGGTATACCTCTACACTCTCCTCACCAAATTCTTTCGTCTATTCATCCTTACTCCAACTTACTGATTGAAGTTGATTCCAAACCTCAATTGCTTGTGCATGCTAGTCCAGATTTTTGAGTTAGAACGTTATTTTCATTGAGTCTTTTCCATTTGACCACCTAAAAATCATTTACATTTACTATATAAACTCATGGGTACTGGGCTTACCTTCTATGCAATCTGAAGGTGACTTCTAGTTATAACATTTCTAGCGCCATTGCCGGGGACGAATTGAAGACTTTTCCCTAGGACAGAACGACAAAGAAGCTCTAATTTTGAAGGTGCATCAGATATCAGTACCATTGAAGATTGAAACTTGCACCTGGCGAATCCACTGTTTCAACTCCACTGTTTCAGTTCTGGATCCTAAAGGTAGACACACGAGGTCCACTTCATTTTTGCCTCTAGCAACATTTGAAGCTGACCCAGAGGAAATTATCAGAAAGGGAAAGACCGCTCAAAAAGGTACCTCCACTGTTGTACCGAGTTTTTATGATAATTTGCATAATCCCTCTTTACAAACTCCAGTAACTGTTTTTGATTCTCCTATTATACAAACTGTTGGAGTTTCAAGAAATTTAAGTTTTGGGAGTTTTCCTGTCGATTTATCCCCTCCTATACTTGGTTTGGAAGGAGAGAGCTTTGACACCCCTTTCTCCCCCAAAGTTGTGAAGTGGAAGGAGAGAGATTTGACCATAGAAGTCTTTCCTACTCCAGACATTACTACTCCTCCTCCTATTAGAGTTGTTGTAGTTACAGAAGGGGAAATCTATGTTACCTATAGCCCCTCATCTTTTTCTCCTAACGCTCAACCTTTTCCTTTTTCTCCCTGAAGCATAGCCCCAGTATTGTCTGTCTGAACTCCATCCCCTCCAGGTTCTCCTCCAGTTCACATCCCAATGGCAGGTGCTAATCCCCCCAGAACTAGAATGGAAGCTATAGTAGCTGCAAGGTTCATCCCTCTCATTCTTCCTCATCCTCTGAATTCCCTCCCAGTTGATGGCTACCTTAAAAAGTTGCCCAAGTTCACAGGTGAAAGAGACATAACTGCAGAGGGACACCTTGAAGCCTTTTATAGGTTTACATATAATCATGCAATTGAGAATGAAGATGTATGGATGAGGATTTTTGTTTATATCCTTGATGGTGAGGCTAATAAGTGGTTTAGGGCCTTGCCTCCTGGATCTATTGATGGGATTGAAGCCCTAGATGAAGCCTTCTTAAAAAAAATGGGGGGATAAAAAATATTTCCTGTACTATATTAAAGAGTTTGGATCACTAAAGAAAGGGGAAGGAAAATTTGTTTCTGACATCTCAAAGAGGTTTAATATAATGTATCATAAAATTCCCACCGAGATAAAGCCTACATAAACCTCTACAAAGATTACTTATTCTAGTGCTTTTGACCCTGATTTCTACCTCTTGTTAAGAGAAAGAAGAGCTACCTCCTTGGCTCATATGCAAGATGCAGCCATTGAAGTAGAATCTAATATATTGGTAGTTGATAAGCTCAGGAGTAAGGCTGATAGAGACAGAAGAAAAGGGAGGTTTGAAGGTTCAACTTCTAGTTCCTTTGTTGCCCCCCCCTCAAACAAATGAAGTAACCAAACTACTAAAGTCACTTTCTGCTAGGATGGAAAGATTCAAATTGGAAGGAAAGTAGAGCTACAAAAATCCCCAAATTGCTGATAATAGGGGTAGTTTCAAGAGACCGATTAATTCCCCTTAGACCTTTCAGAGAGACCAGAGGAAGAAGGACCGAGATGATCAGAAAATCCAAACTCCTCTCCAAAATAACCTAGTTACTGATGAAGATGGAGAGGAAGATATTTTGATCCTGAGATCCATTGCCTTGGAGATACCTCTTCATCCCCTCATTTAACTCAGTCTTCATGTGAATAAGCCCTCATGAGTAATCAACTGAATGAGCTGAGCAAAGGAGAAAATACTAGCAACGATCAAATAGATATAACCTTCGATCCAAGAAGAAGGAAGGAAATCCTGACACTCCTGAATGACCTGCTACAGCTGAGAAACCTGCTAGAGATATAGCGGGCAACAACAAAGAAAGGAAGGCATAGAGCCCCCCACCAGTGGTTAAAAGTCCTATCCTAGAGGTGAAGGAGATTTTGAAGCCTCCCTCCCCTTATAGATTTGAGCATGAGATTCAAAAGATTATAATCCATGTACCTCTCTCAGAGTTAGTCAAGCATGAGGATTTCAGAAGGTGTCTATCAAATTTTTTCAACCTAAACCTGCATCTCACTCCACAGACTCATTTAACCTCCAAGATGAAAGGCCATCTATCATATTAGGGCCTTTGGTAGAAGATAGAGACGACTCATCCCCTCCTTTCTACACCTCATTGAACATCCATTATAAGGTGTTGCATAACTGCTTGATGGATTTAGGGGCATCTCACAATCTTATGCCTAAGATTGTCATGGAAGAGCTCGGGTTGGAGGTTACAAAATCCTACCATGACTTGTATTATTTCGATTCCAGGAAGGTAAAGTGCCTTGGGGTTATCAAATACTTGGTTGTTTCTCTGTTCCAACTGCTAATGAAGAGTGTGGTCATGGATATCATGGTGGATGATGTTCCCCCTAATTTCGGGATGCTCCTATCTAGATATTGTCTAAATAGACTTGGGGGAACCTTGCAGATGGACCTTTCATATGCCACCATTCCTGTGTTCGGGGGTGAACAAAGGATACTTTACAGGGAAGCTCAGTTGGCCTACATCATTAGTGATGAAACAAACCCCACCAACCATCCTATTTTTTCTCTTGACACTGATTTGGGATCCAACATTTTGCAGCTCACTGATGCTCCTGAAACTCCTCTTGAAATCAGAAAGAAACCCATCGCTTTTTGTGAAACCCCTCCTCTAACTACCTCTATTTGGAAGATTTTCTTTGATGGAGCCTCTTCTAAGGAGGGTGTTGGTTATGGAGTGGTTTTTGTTTCACCTTGCCAACAGACTATAGCTTTGTCTTACAAGATAGAATTTGAGGCTACCAACAACGTGGCAGAGTATGAATATCTTCTTTTGGGTTTAAGGGCAACAAAGGACATGGGAATTGAGGATCTATCAGTATTTGGTGGTGCAGAGCTAATTGTTCATCAGATCGAAAGTATTTACCAAGCTAAGCATCCTAGGCTCAAATCTTACATAAACGAATTGTGGGACCTAGTTGACAGTTTCTTCTTGGCTTTCAACATTTCATTTATTCCAAGAGAGGAGAATACCATGGCTGATTCTTTGGTTGTTTCAGCAAGCCATTTCCAAGTCCCACTACCACCTAAACTCAAGTATGATGTAGAGATGAAATATAGACCCTCTATACCTGACAATGTCAAGAATTGGAAGGTGTTTGAGGATAATCTTGAGATAAAAGAAATTCTTGAGTCTGTTGATGAGTTCTTTGCATTACATATTGATCAGGATCATGATTCTAAAAGTAACCCTCATGTTGATGTATTTTTAAATAAAATTGCTAATCACCATATTGTTCAATTGCTTACCAACCACATTCCAAAGGGACTAGTTACTTTGGAAATATTTTTGATGGGAATGATGTGGCAGTAAAATTTAAAGGCTCAACTGATGATGCTGATATAACTGAGTGCAATATTGGCACAGAGAAGGACCCAAAATTTGTCAAGTTGTCAAGCAACTTGTCAAGGGAGCAAAGGGATGAATATGCAGAGCTGTTAAAAGAATTTGCTGATGTGTTTGCCTGGGCATATGAAGATCTCAAAACATATGACATAAGTATCATTGAGGATAATATACCATTGAAGGAAGGGGGCAAACCATTTAGGCAGAAATTGAGACAAATAAATCCTATGTTGTTGCCTATTATGGAGAAAGAGGTGAAAAATCTTTTAGATGCCCAGATTATCATCCCTCTGAGGTATTCTGAATGGGTGGCCAACTTGGTCCCACTAAGAAATAAGAATGGAGAAATAAGACTTTGTGTCGAATTCAGGTACCTGAACAGAAGCTCTAAGAAGGACAATTACCCCTTACCAAAGATGGAGAACATATTACAGAGGGTAACAGGTGCATCTAGGATGTCCATGATTGATGGATTTTATGGCTACAATCAGATCTCTGTCTTTCCTGAAGACAAAGAGAAGAAAATCTTCACTACCCCTTGGGGAACATTCATGTATGCTAAGATTCCCTTTGGTCTGATGAACGTAGGGGAAACCTTTCAGCAAGACATGGACATAACATTTATTGGGGAACAAGAAAAGTTTGTGGTAATCTATTTGGATGACATAACAATGTTCTCACAATTTGATGAATAACATCATGACCATTTGAAAATGGTCTTTTTGAAATGCAGAAAGTTTGGTCTCTCTTTAAATCCAAAAAAGTTAGTATTTGCCATGAAAGAGGGGAAATTGTTGGGGCACATTGTGTCAGATGAGGAGGTAAGGATTGATCCAAGAAGGGTATAATCTATCAAAATTTGCCACTCCCTAGATCCAAGAAATAAGTTCGGAAAATTAATTTTTTGAGAAGGTTTGTTTCAAATTTTGTTGAGTTGGTAAAGTTTATCACAACCATGTTGAGGAAAGGAAATGAAATCAAATGGACTTATGAATCTCGTAACTCTTTTGACCAAATAAATAAGGCCTTGACTGAAGCACCCATGCTCATCAGTCCTGACTACTCCAATTTCTGATTTTCTATTTTGCTTCATTTGACACAGTAGTAGTTGTTTTATTGCAAAAAAATGACGAAGGGTTAGAGCAACCCATTTCCTTTTTCATTAGGGCACTGAGAGATGCTAAAATAAAGCATGACATCATGGAAAAGTAGGCCTATGCTTTGGTTAAAGCTCTCAAAGATTTCATATTTTATGTGCTACATTCAAAATTCATTGCATATGTCCTTTCAACCTCTGTGAAGGAGATCCTCATTCAGCCTGACATAGATAGAAGAAGGAGCAAGTGGATTGCCAAAATCATTGAATTTGATCTTGAACTAAAGCCTACCAAATTGGTTAAAGGTCAAGGTTTAGCTAGGTTGCTAGATGAATCTAATTATAAATCCTTGGGGGTCAATTCCATCAATAGTTGTTCAGAGAATCAACAAGCTGAGTTCCCTGATGAAGATCCTAAAGTCACACCCTCGTTGGCAGGATGCACTTGGTGCAAAGACATTATATTTTTCCTACAGAAGTTACAGGCTCCTGATGGCATGGGAAAGAGAAAGGTAAGAGCTTTGAAGCTCAAATCAATTAAATATTGTTTGGTTGATCAAGTTTTATATTGGAAAGACCCTTTAGGAGTTCTTTTGATATGTCTAGACCCATAAGAAGCCCAAAAGAATATGTATGATTTTCATGATAGTTTATGTGGGGGTCATCACTTCTGGATAACCATAGCCTACAAGATTCTCAGGGCTGGGTATTTTTGGCCTAGTCTCTTCATTGATGTCTGTGCAAAGATCTGGTCTTGTGTCAAGTGTCAGAAATTCTCTGGAAAGAAACAACTCAAGTCTTTGCCATTAAAGCCTGTGGTAGCTTCAGGACCCTTTCAACAGTAGGGCCTAGATTTTATTGGGGAAATTAATCCTGCTTCAAGTGGTCAACATAGGTGGATATTGACTGCCACATGCCACTTTACTAAGTGGATAGATTCTATCCCCACAATAAATGCTTCCCACAAGATAATCATTGGTTTTCTTGAAGATATTATGGAAATATTTGGTTGTCCAAACAGAATTGTCACTGATAATGCTGCAACTTTCAAGGATGAACCATTGATTAAGTTTTGTGAACAGTTTGGAATCACATTGATTCACTCTACTCCTTACTATCTCCAAGGGAATGGACTAGCAGAGTCCTCTAACAAGAGCCTTATTAAGATCATCAAAAGACTATTAGAGGACAAAAAGAAGGCATGGGATTCAAAGCTTAAATTTTCTTTATGGGATGATAGAGTGAAAATAAAGAGATCTCTTGGTATCTCTCCTTTCCAGCTTGTATATGGAGTTGAAGCCATTTTTCCTTCTCAGCTTTCCTTACCTGTGGAAAAATGCTTCCAAGACTACCATGGAGAACCAAATGATATGATTAGGAGAATACAACAACTGGTAGAAGTGCAGCAAATGAGGGAGCAACTACTGGACAAAGCATATGATCATCAACAAAAGATCAAGAGGGCCTTTGACAAGAAGGTGAACAAAGAATATTTCCAGCTAGGAGATCTAGTACTCAAGTGGGATGTACCTAAGCAAGATAAAGGAAAGCACGGTAAATTTGAGTCCTTGTGGATTGGCCCCTTCAAAATTTCTGACGTTTTTTCAAATAACACGTACAAGTTGTAGGATTTAGAGGATGCTGAAGTTTTTGGTAGCCCTGTAAATGGGCATTTTCTGAAGAAGTTTTTTACTTAAGCCATGAGTGGCTTCCCATGTCATTGTAAATATCATTTTTCTTTTGTTTTTGGTTTTTATAATTGACTCCACAACCCAACACTAAGGCACTGAAACTGCAAAAGGAGTTCTTAAGGCCTCAAAGGGAGGTCTCTATCCCCAATGGAGCCTATATGTTAACACACGAATTTTCCACCTACTTCATAGGAATCAAGCAGTGACTGAGATTTACCCTCAGAAGCATTATGGTGTAAATCATGTGGCATTTTTCCCATGATTTCCACATGAAGAATGAAGACGTTGAGGTTTGAGCAACTCAAGCACCCTCAAACATGTCCTCTACTCACCCTCTCCCTACCTATCACATCTCCCCATCATCGATACAACCTCTCACCTCCCGACACATCCTCTCACCTGTCAACACCTGTTCCACTGTCGCTCCACATCACCCTGCCTCAACACATTTTTCTCTCATCACATCATTACACAGACATTCTGTAGTGCTATGGCTGTACAAAATTGTCTAAAGTGAATACGCTATCAACCTGCCACCTACACCACTCGTATTGGTCAAAAAAGAAGATCTGTAGAGCCTTGAGGCACCAGGATTGAATCTCAGAAGTCGTGGGCATTGTCTGAAGCATTCATGGGTGTCAAGCCTCATCCTAACCCTGACGAAGGTAGTTATTGAAGATGTGGGTGGCAGTTGAGACCTCGTCTCACCCCATAAATAGAAAACATGCAGAGAGAGACCGTAAAAGAATATTATCAATCCAAAGCTTCCATTATGGACATATTTTCCTATAAAGCACATAACTACGCCTAGCTCGCATCTAACATGAGAAGGCTTGCACAGTCTGACAGATCAGGCACCGACTAGAAACTTTGAATGCAGGGGTCCGATCACATTCCTGGTGGTTGCAGCATTTTTAGTATATATATAGGCAGTTTTGATATTTTGTTATGGTCGATGGTTGAGTAGTGCTCCCGTATTGTAAACTTTTGATGAAGATTTTGGTTCTTTGGTTATGTATTTGGATTTGAGACTTCTTTTTTAATGAAAGTCATCTTCTTTTTCATCATATTTGCCTCTGATACTAAAGTGTCCATGATTGAAGGATTCACATGGATTGTTTTGATTGTATTGTAATGTATGTTTGATTGCAGTGTTGTTATTCACGTTATTTTGGTTTCCTGAAGTTTTGAATCCAAGAGGATCTTGTATTTGAAGCTTTTCCTCCTTAGGTTGCTGGAAAACCTGATGTCTACGACAGACCTCTACACTCTCCTCACCAAAGTCTTCCCTCTATTCATCCTTAATCCAACTTACTGGCTGAAGTTGATTCCAGGACTCAATTGCTTGTGCATGCTAGTCCATATTTCTGAGTTAGAATGTTATTTTCATTGAGTCTTATCCATTTGACCACCTAAAACTCATTTACATTTACTATATAAATTGATGGGTAATGGGCTTACCTTCTATGCAATATGAAGGTGACTTCTAGTGCTAACATAGTGTACAATTCATATTGGAGTGGATGAAGCTTTCGATAAGGCCCTGTTAGGTATTCTTTCAACAAGTGCAACCAAACTTTTTCTCCCACTTGAAACTGGTGTGGCATACGGTGTTGATCATGGCGTTGCTTGTACTTGGCATTGGACTTATGTAAAATATATTGAACCTGTTGGTGGATGTGATGGATCCTATTAATGAACTAGGTGGCTTTGTCAGCTTCAGTTGGAGCATGCGTCGAGTCTTCTTGGGTGTTCACAAGGGGTAGTGTAACATCCATGGGACCCAATGGTTGAAATCCCAACCCCACCTAAAATTGGTTGTGGCTGGTTGAGCTATGTATGACTTTGTTGTAGTTGTGATGAACATATGGAATACTCTCATCCCAAGTGCGGGGTGCTTGGAATTATACATGTGTAGGTTGTGCACGATCATTTGGTTGACGACGTCAGTTTGGCCATCCATCTGGGGGTGGAAGGCAGTGGAATTGTTGAGCTTGGTGTCCAGCAGTGACCAAAGGCTAAACCAGAATGTGTTGAGGAACCGACTATCCCGATCTGAGATAATGGTTTGTAGGATCCCAAAGTGTACCCACACTTGTTCAAAGAACATCTTGGAAGTGGCCTTCATTGTGTTTCTCTTCTTGCAGGCAACCATAATCACCATTTTGGAAAAGTGATTAACAACCACAAAGACACAGTCATTTCCTTGCTTGGTGGATGGAAGGCCCGACATGTAGTCCATTGAGATGGATTACCAGGGCCTGTTAGGAGTAGGCAAAGGAGTGTACATGCCTTGTTTCTTAGTGGTTGGTTTGGAAATAGTCTAGGCAGTGCAAGATCAGATATACTTGCTGACATCCTGTCGAAGTTTCGACCAGTAGAAATGTCATTGCAATACTTCCACTATATTTTCCACGTCGAAGTGTCATGCAACCCTACTGTAGTGGGATTCCCAAATCAACTTTGCTCACTCGCTTGATGGAATGCATAGGTGGCCTAGATGGCACAACAACCCATCCTGAAGATGGACATCACTAACAACTGTGTTTGGGTCCAAAATCTATTAGGTGTTGGCGAAGTCAGGATTTGTCTCATAGAGGTGGGGCCATCTGGAGGTATCATGGCTGTAAGATTCTAGCACTGTGGTGAGTGTCGTGACTGAAGGTCGGCTGAGGAAATCAATGACTCGGTTGGCACTTCATGTTTTATACTTGATGTTGAGGTGGAACTATTGCAAATATGTGGACCACTTGTGACGACGATCATTCTACAATTTTTCTTGTGTCTGCATGAAATGCAATGACTTATGATTAGTGTGGATGATTATCTCCTTCCTGAGAATGTAATGCCTCCATTGGCGGTAGGCTTGTACAATGGAGTACATTTATTTGTCGTAAGTATGGTACTTACAGATGACATATGATAGTGTCTCACTATGATAGGCCACAGGGTGGTTGTGCTGAGTGAGGGTTACGCCCACAACATAGTCTGAAGAATTTGTCTCGATCTCAAAGGGTTGTTGCAGGTCAATTAATGAAAGCACTGAGGCTGAGCACAAGTACTACTTCATATCATCGAACGCTTTATGTTGGGACATGCCCCACACAATTTTTTCCTTACCACCAGCCCTAATTATTTGGCTGAGGGCCTATGCAATATGGGAGAATCCCAAAGTGAACTTGCGATAGAAATTGGCAAGGCCTAAGAATCTTTGAATCTCAGTGAGCATGGTTGGGGCTGGCTAGTCACATATGACTTGGATCTTGGTTGGATCAAAATGCACACCATGTGCATCAACAGTGTAGCCTAGGTACTCGACCCTGTCCATGCTGAAGGAACATTTTCCCAAGTTGGTGTATAGCTTGTGCTGCTGGAGAGTGTGAAAATCCTACTGAAAATGTTGCAAGTGTTCTACCCAAGTCTTGTTGTAGATGAGGATGTCATCCAGATACACCACCACAAAATAATTAGTGAAATGCCACACAATATCGTCCATAATCTTCATGAAATTTGTAGGGGAATTTTTCAAACCAAAGGGCATGACCAACCATTCAAAAAGACCTTCTTTTGACTTGAAGATAGTTTTCCATACATCTGTCTGCTCTATTGGGACTTGATGGTAGCCAGACTTCAGATCAACCGATTCAGGGAATCAGATATCGGTTCCTAATTGTGATTTTATTTAGGGCCCAATAATCAATGCAGAGTCGCCAGGTCACGTCTTTCTTCTGCACTAGCATGATTGGGCTTCCACAAGGTGATGAGTTGGGTCGAATGTGCCCCTTGTGGAGCATTTCTTAGATCTTATGCTTGATCTCCTTATTTTCTAGTAGAGAAAGGCGATAGACTGGCCCATTGGGTAGTAGTGCGTTAGGGATCAGATCGATATGGATGCAACCTTTGTCTCACTCTAAGAGTGAATCACAGAGAATGAAAACTTCCCAGTCTAAGAAATGACCTTCATGCATTTCTTGGCAGAGATCAAGGAAATAACACTAGGTGGGATTACCTTGGGTATCCTATACAATTTCCTTTTCAAAGTAATAATAACACTGTGATGAATAGACTTGTATACAACATGATGTTTCCATAAATAAGGTTGGCCCAAAATAACATCACAAACTTTAAGGGGAGAAACATCACACAATACCTCATCTTTAAATGGCTTGATGCCATACGACAAGTGACACTGTTGGCTGACGTGAAGATCGCTTCCTTGAGGGAGCCATCCGATGGTGTAGGGATGCGGGTGCAATGTTGTCAGCAGGGTAAGTTGGTTGATGACCTCTGCTGAGATGAGGTTATTCTATCTACCTCTATCAATGATGAAGTGCAATAGAGTTCCTTTCACCCACATCTGTGAATGAAAGAGGAGCTCGCCCTCCTCTGGCTCATCAGGTTCACTGGGTTGGATCTTGGTGGTAGCAATGGTGGCACTGGGTTTTGTGTCAATGATCCATCTACCCTTTTCTAGTTCTAACTCAGAGTTGGAACCCGCATATGATTCAAAGGATTTTACCTCAACCACTAATGACTTCTTTGAGAGACAATGAACAGTGTTATGCTAGGGGCTCTTATGGAATTTGCACCACTTCACGATATCTTTCTTCGTCTTCCAATTTTCCTTCTTTGCTTGCGGCTTGGAATGGTTGTCCTGATTTTTCCCATCTTTGTTCTATGGGTTGGGGCTGCCATTTCCCTGCCTCTGTTGTGAGGGGTTTCCAAAGCCAAAATGTAATGTCTTTTGTTTAAGCTTCTACTCGATTTTGACGACATATCAATAGGTCACGCCCAAGGATGAGATATCCAAAATCACCATTTCTGTCTGGAAGTATCTATGCAGAAAATGACAGTACTTGAGCACCAGACATCACATAGAATCTTTGATACCCATCTTGGTGCGCAAAGTATGGAAAACATTAGTGAACTCTAGCACTGTTTGGTCTCTTTCCTACCACAGTGTGGTCCATCTTGTATACAAGTCGTCATAAATTCCAATAGGGTAGCATTGTTCCTTAATAACATCCCTGAAGGAACCCCAAGTGGGTGCAACTGCAAATAATGTGGATCCCTCCATTTCCTTTTGGTCACAGACAGTCTCCCACCAAACTGTGACATGGGGGACGACCTGAAGGAGAGAGAATGCAATCTTTTCTCTATCAAAAAAGTTGTGGACATAAAAATACCCTTCTAGAAGGTTTAACCATTTATCTATGGCATACAAATATATTTGACCTTCAAATATAGGAATATAAAAATTGATATGTACCTTGAATGGGGCGGTGCCTCCGCTTGAGGTGGATTTGTCGCTTGTCGAAAACCATCGAAGGATTTGTGCAAAGTTGCAAGATACCAGATATATAAAATATGCAGAACAAAAATAAAATGCTAGAAATGGTAGAATAACAGTAAAATATCCAGCATAATCTTCACAATACACAGAAATGATATATGAAATAGCAATAAAAAAGCACTTCGATTCAGAAAGCAATGTTCACAGGCCTCTTCGAGGGGGCAACCTCCAGTCGAGAAACGCTCTTTTACAATAATCTCCAAGCTAGGGTTTTCATACCCTCGACCCTTATTTATACTAAATGTGTCTATTAAGAGAAGCATCTAGAGGAAGATCCTTCTAGAAGCAGAAGCTTCTATTAGGTCTTCTTACATCCGCCTTATTCTATTTTATTGAAAGGTCTTATTAATATTGACCTTTATTACATATGAATACATTGATCTACCTATGTGTGGGTTAGGACCTTAACATGTCCGCCCCCTTAAAAATAGCCTTGTCCTCAAGGCTTGAGATGTGGAAACTGCTGCAAAATGGTAGCTGGTTCCCAAGTGGCATCTACCGGAGTCATATCTTTCCACTGTACTAGCACTTCCTTGATGGTTCTCTGACGCAGGCGACGCTCCTGCTGGTCCAAAACTGCTTCTGGTTGTAGCCAAATGGATCCTTCTTCAACTAATTCTGGAAGGTTGGTTTGAATTTGGCACCTGGTTCCAATCACCTTCTTCAAGCATGACACATGAAAAACAGGATGTAGCTTCGACTGACTGGGCAGAGCTAAATGATATGCGACTTGTCCCACCCGCTTGAGAACTGTGTAAGGGCCATAAAATTTGGGTGCTAGCTTTTGACACTGCTCGACCTTGAGGGAAGTTTGCTTATATGGTTGCAGTCTCAGAAACACCTGATCCCCTTCGGCAAATTGACGTTCCGAGGGACCTTGATCTGCTTGCTGCTTCATTCTATTCTGGGCCATGACCAAGTTCTATTTAAGATTACGAAGGATATCCTCTCGGACTGTAAGTGTTTGGTCAACCACCTGGACCTTCGAGGTACCCGTTAAGTATGAGAGAACTGATGGTGGCTTCTGTCCATACACTGCTTCAAAAGGAGTCATGCGAGTGGCTGTATGGTATATAGTGTTGTACCACCATTCGACGAGGGGTAACCATTGAACCCACTGGTGTTGTTTTTCAGAGGCAAAGCACCTCAGATATGTTTCCAAACACTTGTTGATGACTTCCATTTGACCATCTGTCTAGGGATGATAAGCTGAGCTGAGATGCAATTGGGTACCTTGTAGCTTAAACAGTTCTTGCCAAAAATTGCTTGTGAAAGTTGGGTCTCGATCAGAAACAATAGAGTTTGGCATGCCATTAAGCTTGAAGACCTGATCCATGAAAATTTGAGCCACCGTGGATGTAGTAAATGGGTGGTGAAGAGCACAAAAATGAGCATACTTGGAAAGGCGATCCACCACCACCATGATGACTGATTTATTCCCCAATTTGGGTAAGCCTGTAATAAAGTCCATAGAGATATCCTTCCAAATAGCAGGGGGAATCAGAAGCGGTTGGAGGGTGCCAGGAGATTTGACTATTTCTCCCTTGTTGCATTGACATACCTCACATTCAGCCACAAACTTATGGATGTCTTGTTTCATACCCTCCCAGAAAAAAGAACGTTTGACTCGGTCATATGTTTTGGTGAACCCTGAGTGCCCCGCTGTGGGTGTAGCATGAAGCTCAGAAAGTACCGTGGA
>ML825569.1:63620-75943 GCA_009831015.1 Picea engelmannii | reverse complement strand
TACTTGGGAGCTTGTCCCTAGACCTAAAGATAAGAATGTAATAGGTTCCAAATGGGTGTTCAAGAATAAAATGAATGAAAAAGGACAAGTTGTTAGAAATAAATCCAGATTGGTCTGTAAAGGATATGCACAAGTTGAAGGTCGGGATTTTGATGAAACTTTTGCACCAGTGGCAAGATTGGAAGCTATCAAAATTTTTCTTGGTTATTCATGCCATAAGAACTTCATAAGAAAATTCTAATTATGTTTGTAAGCTGAAGAAGGCCTTATATGGACTAAAACAAGCACCATGAGCTTGGTATTATAGACTGGACAAATTTCTACAAGAAAAAGGTTCAAGAAAGGTACTGTTGACAGTAACCTTTACATTAAGTCTGAAGATGATAATTTACTAGTTGTTTTGGTTTATGTAGATGATATTATTTTTGGCTGTACTAATGAATCATCTGTCCAGTGTTTTGCTAATTCTATGCAAACATAATTTGAAATGTCCATGATAGGAGAACTGCCATATTTTCTTGGCTTACAAGTAAAACAAAGCTCTGCAGGAATTTTTATTTCTCAAGAAAAATATTTGAGAGAAATGTTAAAGAAATTTCAGATGGAAGATTCTTCTACAGTTAGCACACCTATGGTGGTTGGTTGCAAGCTGAGTAAAGATGATATCTCACCTGATGTTGATCAAAGGACATATCGCTCCATGATAGGCAGTCTTCTATACATCACAACATCCCGTCCTGATATAATGCAAACTGTTCGAATGGTAGGTCGTTTTCAGTCTGCTCCTAAACAAAGTCATTTGGTAGTGGTAAAAAGGATATTTAAATACTTGAAGGGAACAATGACTTATGGTCTTTGGTATCCTAGAAATCATAATTCCTAGTTAATTGCTTATTCAAATGCAGACTGGGCAAACTGTGTTGATGAGAGAAAAAGCACCAGTGGAGGAGCATTCTTTCTGGGTGACTCATTAGTTGCATGGCTTAGTAAAAAGCAAGGGTCCATTTCATTATCCACTACAGAGGTAGAATACATTGCTGCTGCTACTTGCTGCACACAAATTTTATGGATGATACAAACTCTTGTAGATCTGAAGGTAAATTACACTGATCCCATTCCAATTCATTGTGATAACACCAGTCCCATTAGTGTCTCCAAGAATCCTGTTCTTCATTCCAAGACTAAGCATATTCCAATCAAGTACTATTTTCTCAGAGAACAAGCTACAAACATAATTGTTCAATTGGATTATATACCTTCTGGATAACAGATTGCTGATATCTTCACTAAACCATTAGCAACGACCCCTTTTGGATATCTTCGTCAAAAGTTGGGGGTTATAATGTCTTGTGTCTAATCTGTTCACCTAGTTAGGGGGAGTACTTATTGAATATCTGATGTATGTCCAAAATGATTATAGTCGACAGGGGGAGTATGTTTTTGTGACAAGATTGGGGGAAGAGTGTTTCTTCTTTGAAATTGATGTGAAAGGGGGAGAAAAGAGTTCGGGAGGAGAGTCGAGTCCGAATGCATGTGGGTGCTTGTGTTGCCATCAATGCCAAAGGGGGAGATTGTTGGAAAATATTTAACAGACATCGAATGCTTGTCATTGATGGCAAGTAGCATGCATAAGTTCAGGAAGATCGAACAATCGAAACAACGAATGACAAATATTTAACAGACATCGAATGCTTGTCACTGATGGCAAGTAGCATGCATAAGTTTAGGAAGATCGAACAATTGAAGGCAATGCAACCAGGCAATATCTGAATGTAGACAAGAAGATATCATTGAAGAGGAGGACAGATCTCAGGCGTTAGATCCAAGTGCAGGATTTGACCACCGTTCGATCAAGAAGAACCCGCACATCCTTTAAGGTACAAGGAGAAGTGGGCGTAATTGCGATATGCGAAATCGCAATGTAATATGAGCTGTCAGATCAAGCTTTGATCTGGACCGTTGATTCTAGTTCGTGTCAGAGTTTTGAGGATCGCGAGTTGGACATGCCAAAGATTATTAACATCAGGAATCCCGATATCGCGATATGCAAAATCGCGATGTAATCTGAGCCGTCAGATCAATCTTTGATCTGGACCGTTGGTTCCAGTCCATGTCGGAGTTTCGCGGATCGTGTGTTGGAGATGTCAAAGAAATAATGTAACAAGAATGTCGATTTCACGATATGTGAAATTGTGATTCAATCGCAGCTGTTGAATCAAGCTCAGATCTGGACCGTTGATCTAACTCCATATTGGAGGTTCGGGGATCGCAACATGGAGTGGCAAGTAAACAATGCAACAAGAATGCCGATTTCGTGATATGCAAAATTGCGATTCAATCGCAGCCGTTGAATAGAGATCATATCTGGACCGTTGATCCAACTCCATATCGGAGTTTCGCGAATCGCGACATGGAGAGGCAAAGAACCCAATGCCACAAGAATGCTTAAATCGCGAAATCACAATTCAATCGTAGCCATTGAATCAAGATCACATCTGGACCATCAAATCACAGGACATGTGGCAAGTGATCAAAATTTCGCTGACTTGGGGTCAACGGAGCATAGTGTCGAAAATCACGAAACGAGAAATCGCGAAAGCGCTCTTTGCATAGGTGCTTGGTTATGACCATAGTCATATTCGGGAAGGAGCTAGTGTAGAAAAATTTTGTATCAAAATTTCGTAGATTGGGATTTGTAAGTGGCAAGAACATTGAACATCAGGAGTGTCGAAATTGCGATATGCGAAATCCTGGAATGATCTGAACCGTCAGATCAAGTGTCGATCGGAGGGTTACTATTCTCTCTCATAGTTAACTCCTCAGTTTGGAATCTGTTAGCGAAACAGACTCATGATTGCCGAATAGTTGGCATTTTAGTTGCTGAGACAGTTGTCTTCCTTTTGTCTAAGGAGATGGGAAGTTGAACCATCGTGTGGGTGTATAAAAGAAAATGAGATAGACAGCATGAGGTTGGTTGCTCTGTATGAGAAAAGAATGAAGTTGTAAGAAAGGGAGTACCACAACATGCGCAGTGTGAGATTGAGAAGATGCGCAGTGTGAGATTGAGAAGATGCGCAGTGTGAGATAAAGCTCAGAAAAGTGTAACATATGATAAATAAAACATGAAGCAGAGCAGAATAATAGAATAAGTGGAAGCAGAGCAGAATGATAGAGTAAGTTGAAGCAGAGAAGACCTGCTAAACAGACAGAGGAAGAAAAGAACTGCAGAACAGTCAGAAGAAGACCAGATTTACAGAACAAAGAAAGATTGGTAAGAATTGATTTATCTGTGTAGTTATTTGTTTATTTATTCATTCATATTTTAGGGAGGTTGGGAGGTGCTCGGGAGGATTGTTGTCCTCAGAGGTTCAAGTGAGAGCTTGAACATAGGAAGTTGTAACTTCCATCTGGTTTGTAGCCAGAGAAACCAGGGTGGCAAGGTGGTGCAAGGGAGAACAAGTGTTCTCTGTTATATAGGTTGGAGCCTGGGTAACTGGAAGTTGGTGCTTCCATCGAGTTGGTGCTGGAACATATAGGGAGTTGGTGCTTTCTTCTAGTGGGTGCTAGAGAAATCAGAGAGTTGGTGCTCTCAAACAAGTTGCATCTTGTAAAACAGAGGTAGCAACCTCATATTGAGTTGGAGCTCAATTAAAGATGATGTACATAACTTAAAAGACTGCCTATCATTTCGAAGAAGAAGAGGTTTTCTCCCTTTATGGGTTTCCTCGTGAAAATCTGTCTCTGTGTATACCTTATGTGTGGTTGATGTTTTTTACTTTTACTGTCCATATACTATATAATGTTGATGATCACTTGAAGAAAGATTAAGAATGTTTTAACAGACTTAAAATTGTTTAAGCTCAAAGACAACTGATTCACCCCCCCCCCCCCTCAGTTGTGTTAGTAATTCCAACACATTCCAATCCTTATGCATGGCTACTACACAGGCCAAGATTGATAGAATGTACCTAAACATGACCTGTTAGAAGTATTCAACCAGTTCGACTCAAGAGTTCTATAACTTTGTCACTACGCTAATATCGGCGGTGCCATCAAATACCTTTGTCGTGTCGTAAGAAACTTCATTGGATGGAGGAAGAGCCAAATAATAGTATCGAGGGCCTTTTAGCACCCTAAGGTTTTGAAAAGATTGTGTGCATGCCATAACTCAACACTGTGCACGTGCCCAAGAGTTTGTACTGCACGTCGCTAAGTTTCAAAGCTTACACCAACTAGGGATCTACTGTGCGCTCCAACCCATTTTCTATTGTGCTCAAAGACTTGAAGATATCACATGCATGGAAAATCCTCAAAGATCTTCACCATTGATTGTAATAATTTTTGTAACAACTCAACTGGTCATGGTTGAGGTTGTGCGTGAGCATGCAAGGTTGTTATGATTTCCACACTTCGTGGGAGATAGGGGGGAATGCATGCATATATGTAAGGGTTTGGTTTTTGTTCACTAAGAGAGGATTATTGTATTATTTGTAGATGAGTTAGAGCTCTGGTTATGCACAATATTAGTTCATGTTATGTTCATAGATTTCAAGTGAATATGAGAAAGAAAGAAGATCTAGATCTGAACACAATGTTCTCTCGTTCATTCTAAATGCACTATGCTTAGGATTTTGCCTTTGCAATCATTGCACTAATGAATGAAGAAAGAAGCACATTTTTGGTCTCTATATCTTGTATATCCCGATTTGAATGTATCCATGTTACTTAGTATTCTATGTAACACTTAGATAAATGTTATGAATGAATGTGACACAAATGCATGGATTTGAGTGGAATGTTTTATGTTTGTATTGTTCCTTTATAAGTTGCATAAAACTTATGGTATCTATGATTCTCATGGCATCTCAGGTAAGATCTTCTTCAAGCCTTGAAGATTGAATATGCCGACGCTTATGGGGTATTTGTTGGTCAAGCATTTCGAACCTTGGTTCTGAAACTCTACTGCCAACAATTTCAACGATTCATTCTAGGCTTGTAGCTAATGGGAGCGTTGTTGATTATAGGGGAAATGTTGTTGGATTCTCTTCGGTAGAGGGAGTTGACCTTGATGAGACTCTTGCTCTAGTTACTAGAGGATTCTCTTGGGATCAGGGATTTTACCATGTTTAGTTTGTTGCTTCAGTTGGCAAAGATTTTGAGGTTCTTGTGAGGGGTTCTCATGTTCATAGGTTGATGATATATTTTTATGGGTTGTTTCATGTACCACCAACTTGGTATTTTAGGATTGATGAGTTGACTTACGCAAATTTCTATATTTGTGATTTTGATATATCTAATCCACATGTCTTGATCTTGTATGGATATGTGATTATCTTTGTAGGATGTCCTAGGAAACTCATGGTGCAATATCTATAGATTTTGGCATGTGATCATGACTTGAGGGATGATGGAGTTTGGAAGGTTACTTATTATCCAAGGTTACATTAATTTAGATTCACAGGCGGCCATTGTTCTTTGGGGATTCAAGATGTTGTGATAACATCTTTTGTTGATGGTTACAATGATACTTCTACATCTCACAATATTGATATCTCGACACAATGGGATATTTTTGTGAGTAGAGATGTGATATTTGATTAGGACGTGAGGTCTTCTACTTCAAAATATTCTCCTTCAATGATTGAAGAGAGAGAGGAGTTTATTCTTCTAGAGATTGATTCAGAGGCTTGAGATGAGTCAAATTTAGAGGGATATGATGTGAGATTGGGTGTGTATAGGCCCTCATATATTACTCCACCTTGTAGGAAGTTGATATGGCTTACCCAAACATTATAGGGGGCACAAGATCATGTAGGAACACTAAGATATTTAGAAAGGGTGAGTATTCTTTATAGGAGATGTCCTAGTCATGTTGCTTTGGTTTCATCCAATTGTCTTGAGTAGGAGAGGTGTGATGCTTTGATGGAGGAGTGTGATGTTTAGCAGACAATAGTTGACCCCATGACTACAACAATTATACATTTGTAGGTGTTAAATTTTGCGTAGTTGTAGAGGGAATTGATAAGTGTTGGTGAACACACTTTCCTTGTATAGAGAGATCATAAGATTTCAAGGTTACCTCGAAAGTGTTTACACCATTTTTGGGGGTATTTCATGAGATTTGGCGTATATGATATATGATCAATCCTTGGATGGACCATGATGGATTTGCACATGGGTGATGGTCCCATGACTACAACAAGTATGCATTGGATACCGTGACTATAGAAGCTATACATTTTTAGGTGGTAGGTTTTGCGGAGTTGTAGAGGGAATTGATAAGTGTTAGTGAAAACACTTTCCTCGTGTAGAGGGAGTGTAAGATTTCAAAGGTACTCTGAAAGTGTTTACACCATGTTTGGGGGTRYTTCATGAGATTTGGTGTATATGGTGTATGATCAATCCTTGGATGGTCCATGATGGGTTTGCACATGTGAGATGGTTTGTGATGGATTTTCACATTGAAGGTGGCTTATTTAGTGGTTGCTAGATGATCTTAGTTGGGTKCTTGCATGACATTCTTCCTTAGGTTATTAGAGATCTTTAGATAGCTTAGTGACATTCTACATGTTGGCCAMATTGATATGGTTACTTTCTAAGATAATGCCCTAMTTAGGAGGAGGAGTGTTTTACATCYTAGAGGAGAGMAATGGGCCTTAAACAATAAAGGGTAGGTTGGATCCTTGCATGGAATCTTGGAATTGACTCTCAGATGCCTAGGWTGTGACAATGTKCATGAAGGGGGAGTGCACCTATTGGAGTACATGGCCTAGGAGAATCATTTGAGTCTTTGGAGGCTTGTAGGAGTGTTGGACACACATCAAAGGGTGACCTTGCATTTGGATCCTTGCTTATAGATGACATCACCTTGMAGCTTGATATTGTACCCTTGGAATGTAGYACTCCACACATGTGAGCCTACACATGTCTTTATASGTTACTTGTAAGGGATAAGGCCCACATATGTATTGTTGGCTTCCATTACCTCTCCTATATATAGAGGAAGGAGAGAGTCATTTCATTAATCATCACCATTGTACTCTTCTCTTTGTACGTGTCTTATTAGAATAAGACACCAGGGTTCATGAGGAAACCTTAGGAGAACTTATGAAAGGGAAAGATGACATATTTGTTCGGAGCTTGCCTTTTGAGATACTAGGGTTTATTCATATGAAGAAGACATTGGAGATGACAATCTTTCTATGGTCATTCATTCTTATGTAGAGATGTGATGAAGAGGAGTACACCACTTTTCCTCTCTCTTTTGGGTCTTCTTGTGTTCTCTCTCTCTCTCTCTCTCTCTCTCTCTCAAAGTCACTAGGGTTTCTTAAGATTCTTTGAGCATATTAAGGACTAGAGTTAGGGCTTCATCCCTTGGAGATTTGGAGATTATGGATTTAAGATGAAACGATAGGTTATACTTGTTGAAGTGAAGAAGAAGAAGATGAAACCATAGGTTATACCTAGTCACATACATTTTTCAAACGCATAGAACATGATAATTTTACATATTTGATATATTAGAATCTAGAAAAAAAGATAAGAATTAGTGTAAATATTTTATGTTATTATTTTTTTTAAAGTTTTTGGGATGAGTTTTGCTCAAAATTTGGTAGGAAATTTACACAAAATATTTCGAATTGCAGATTTCAGTGGTTAAGATCATATATTCACGGAGCTGTGGAGTTTTTAAGGGTGCCGAATCTATTTATGTATTAAAAAAATCTATTTGAATATTGTAAAATTGAGATTTTAACCATGTAAAATTGATGTTTAAATAACAATTATGTTGCCAAATTCCAATGATAATTACCTAAAAAATAAAACATTTAAACTAGAACTAGAAAAAATACTATAGCTAGACCTTAAATAGAATAACATAGCATCATTAATAAGTTATATAGGGAGTTGATAGGTCCAAACTTGATTAATAAACATTAAAATTTCACTTCTTACTATCATAATTTTTAATCTAATAATAAGTCAGATCAAATTGCTATCTCAATGGATTTGATATACTTCTAGATAAACAAGAGATTTTATGTTAAAATGAGTGTATTTTCGTTAGAGAATGGCTAATACAGTGACTCCAACTTCATGCTAGAATAATACTATAGACGACTACCAACAGTTGTTGGCTGACAGAGATGACCTGTTGAGGGTGGGTGAGATGTATCATGAGGCTATGAGGGAGCAGGAGTTGGATATGGACCGACTCACTTAGGAGTTGGAGAACACTCGAGGATTCTTGAGAGGCACACAGACAACCCTTCAAGAATCAGAGTCCAGATCAGAGGAGCTTCTTGAGGAGATCCGTCAGAGATCCACTTCATCTGTCTTAGTGGACACTCAGATGTATCAATCAGTCACGTTGATAGAGGATGTTGGTGATCTAGAAGAGGAGCACTAGTTGATGGAGGACACTTCCATTTGTGTTTCGAGATCGGTTGACCTCCATGTAGAGGTTGATCCAACAATATGCCTAGGATCCATGATGCAACATGAGTCTACAGGAGGCGACATGAGCATGCCAGAGCATACAGTGATGAGGGATAGTTCACAGAGTCATGCCGAGATGTATGGTGGCATTCATAGGGGTATAGTGCCTTGTAGGGAGGAGACACACTCACTGGAGTATGTAGATGTCACTCCTCTGTAGCAATACATAGTTGTGGGAGATCACCTTCACCATTTCAGCAATTGCATGGGAGATGAGAGATGGAGGTTGGTTGACCAGTAGTCAGAGGGGTTACTTCCGGTTGTATTGGATGGTTGGGATTCGATGATGACCACAGGAGAGCATCTATCATGGATACCAATGGACGAGATTCTGGTCGAATCCTTGCGATTGACCAAAGCATGTGACACCTCCCAGTCCTATAGTCAGATGGAGATGTTTCTATTAGCCTGTCCTGACACTTTTATCATAGACAACAACATGAGGAGGGATAGGCCATGACTGAGGGCATGGAGAGTGAGTAGGCCGAGACTACATGCCATGAGTACTTTTACAACATACAACAGGTCAGAGGTCGACCGTGTTGGAAAAACAGTTGAGAATTGGTGCGTGATGGTGAGCATCATAGACCAGGTGACGACAGATGAGCACAGAGGGTTTCTGATAGTGATTAGTCCGACACAGGAGCAACTAGCAGAGATTGGAAGTGATAAACTTCCAAGTTTGCCATGGGATCTAGGAGTTTACATGGTTAGCAATATGTTTCACTACATGACGATTCAGGTTGCACCAGAGAGCCACACACTCCACCTTGGGTTGGTTTGGAGTGGGCATGCAGGTACTTGTCCTATGGGGCTAGACCTTTTCTCCCTCTTGATCATCATGTTAGGGCATGGAGATGTTTGGACAGGTACTTCTCCTACAGACGTCTCTTTACTGATACAGTTTCTGGACAACAGATCCGGTGGTCACAGGTATTTCAGCTTGAGGATCTAGGAGAGGAGCATCCAATATGTATGCAGGGGGCATACAATCATGATCAAATTAGTGCAGGGCCAACATGGTGATCTCCGACAGAGGTTAGCATGGGACCTAGGGATTTTAGGGTTGAGCATTTCACTGATTGATAGGGGCGAGTGGACCTTTGCAGGGGAAGTTGTTCTAACTTTCCATTTAGCTTCAGTGTTGAGGGGAGCACAATGCTTGAGGGTGTCTCACGGAGGTCTTGCAGTACCTCATTCTGGCATCAACATGTGCAGTTGATGGAGGCCATGTGGATCTTGGTAGAGATTTGGAGGATGGACTCATTCCGAGATGAGGCCATGTGTCATGTGCAGGAGGTTCACAGGGTTGATATCTTTCAGGACTATGCTTCACAGAGTATTGCAGTTCACTTCCTGATATGGGATCCAAGAGGTGGAGTGTACTATTGTTCATATTTGGATGGGTTCTACTGTGTATCCCACAGGTGGACATGGGATCCTGGTATTTTATTTGAGTGGATTTGGTTATTGCTTGAGGACAAGCAATTTTCTAGCAGGGAGGATTGTAATGTCCCCACTTTGGGACATCATCACAGTGCAGAGGTTTATGATGACCAGAGTAGCCAGATGGGTGTTATAGTGAGTACAAGGGTTATTGAGAGGCATTGTGAGGTCCATCTTTCATTTCTCATCATATCTCATCATTATGAGACATTCCGCATAGGTTGGATTTGGTTCCGTTGCATTCCGATGATTTCCATGATTTTGACTATTTTGAGCTATAAGTAAATTAAATTCACTGAAGAGGTCATTTTGGGCACATTACTTGGAGGAACCTCTCAGTCTAATAGCTCATTGGAATTGGGAGGAGAAACATTACAAGATGGGATGGATAGAAGTGACTTTCAATGGCAAGGGAAGCCACAAGGAGAGATAAGGCGCTTTTCAGAGGTACAAAAGTTAATTAATTAATTAAAGTGATTTAATTAATTAATTAAATATTAATAAAATGAAATTCACTTTGGAGGGACAAGAGGAGCCAAAAAGTATAAAGGGAAGGCAAGGGCCTCTACTCATTAATTCATGTATGATCATATTTTGATATCTGGCTTCTATCTAGTGAGCCCAACATTGGGGGTTTTGAGGGTTTTGACTTAACAAACCCTAGAGGACGATTCAGTGGTGAAAGATTCAACCTAGCTTGTCCCAAGCTTAGTCTCAGAGATGCAATACTCTCCCACACCATTCTAGTTCTGTTCTACATCAGTGCAAGAGGGTTCTACACCAGCCACAGGCACAGGAAGGAGGAGGGGCACACCATTGGGGGGTTTCCAGCAAGGGGGGCACACCATTCTGGAGGGAAGGTTCGTTGTAGGAGCTTGAGAGGGCTCTTGGACATTTGAGAATTTGGGTTTTACTTGCAGGGCCTTAGCCATGATTTCTAGTGGCTCTTGAGAGAGCTTTATTGTTCAGATTATTTCCTAGAGCAGTGGGACAAATTGGAGATAAGGAGGGCATTTTTGAGATTCATATCTATTCAGTTTGGAGGAGTTTTCCATAGCATTCCAGCCTAAGACTTCAAGATGGGGATCCTATCACCCCGATATATCATTTGGTTGAGTTTGGGCTCATTTGGAGGCCTCCTCCATCAGGGCCGAAATTGTAGGGTTTGGCAGTTTCAGGAGCGCACAACTCAATTGGAGGATTTAGCATTTGGAGGAGTTTCACTTGGTATTTCGGTTTGAGATTTTAGGAGTGGTTTCCACTCATCCCGATCTATAGTTCAACATCTTTAGCGTAGCATTTGGAGGTCTTTGACAGTAGGGCCGAAATTGTAGGGGTTAACAGTTTCAGCAGGACATGGCTTCTTCCAGTGGGGGTTTGGCACTTCATACGACCCAGATCTACCTTGGCATTTGTCTTCATCTCTTATCCACCCTTTGGAGGCTTATAGTATATTCCTGGAGAATTTTGTAGAAACTATATTGTCAATCTTTTTAGCCATCTATTGAGCATTCCAGATCGACATCTTCATTGTAACATGTTTCTCTATTTCACGAATAAAAGCAGATTTGAGATGTTTTGGCTTATCTATCATATTGCATATGGTTGAGGTATGTTCCATGTTTATATCTTCTTGTTTATTGCTGCAACACACACATATAACACATCAGTAAAACCTAAGGCCGAAATCAAGAGGCCATCCTGCAAGTAAACACATCTAAACAAGTAGACCAACAAAGTGTTTGACGAAATGCCACAATTAAGAAAAGTTTTAAAAAGACACCAAAACTGTGATGATCCTAGCATAATGGCTTGGGATCATTACACAGGGTTTTAGAGACGGGTCACTTTAGATCAGTATTGCGGGATCAAAGTTTGGGGCAAACCGAAACAATATCAGAGGCCCAACTATGAACCAGAGCGTAGGGCAGGAAAAATAAAGATCCCTTATTTTGATGGTTCTGCTAAGGCGACAACACAAGCATGGGTGTAGAAGTTGGATACCTACTTACAAGTTAACCCCATGAGAGAGATGGATGCCATAAAATTTTCCACCATATACTTAGATGACAAGGCTCATGATTGGTGGTATCATGGGTTAACCACATTGGGACATAATCAGATTACATCTTACACAGAGTTCACACAGAGGCTCATTGACAGATTTGACCAGGGGGATCCAGAGCTACCTTTTAGGGAGCTGACACAGCTCAGACAAACAAGATCATCGAAGGTTTACATAGAGGATTTCCAGAGGCTGGCAATGATGGTACATGATGTGTCTCAAGAGAGACTCACGATGCTTTTCACAAAAGGGTTGATGGAACCCTTTAGGGGTTGGGTCAAGGCCTTTAAGCCTACCAACTTACATAAT
This sequence comes from Picea engelmannii, assembly GCA_009831015.1. NCBI lineage: Eukaryota > Viridiplantae > Streptophyta > Pinopsida > Pinales > Pinaceae > Picea > Picea engelmannii. The sequence continues at coordinate 63,624 of ML825569.1, read as the reverse complement.
TCCA
>ML825569.1:49443-62210 GCA_009831015.1 Picea engelmannii | reverse complement strand
ACTGATTTGACCAAGAAAGGGGCCTTCACATGGAACCCAAAAGCACATGACACCTTTGAAAAAATGAAGAAAGTAATGCGTACATGCCTGGTATTGGCACTTCCATATTTCACACAACCCTTCACAATAGAGTGTGAGGCACAGGGGTAGGCATTGGATCCGTACTAATGCAAAACATGCACCCAATTTTCTATGAAAGCCGAAATTTGAGAGGTCATGAGCTCCTTTACACCATCTTGAGGTCCTGAGCCAAAATTTGATTGCTCCTGAGCAAGACTTGGGAGTATCACCTTCAGAATGTGGAACAGATTTTGCCTATCATGGAGGAGAAATCCTTATATGCAAAGGAGTCTAAATGTGAATTTGGGATGATAGAGGTCCTTTACTTAGGACATATTATCAGAGTAAAGGGGGTACAAGTACATCAAGAAAAGATACAAGCCATCATCGACTGGCCCACACCAAAGACACACACTGAGTTGAATGGGTTTTTGGGCATCTGCTGCTACTACAGGAGGTTTGTCAAAGAATTTTCTCAACTTTGTGCACCTTTGACCGATTTTACCAAGAAAAGGTCCTTCACATGGGACCCGAAATCATAGGTCACCTTTGAAAAAATGAAGAAAGTAATGAGTACATGCCCGGTATTGGCACTTCCATATTTCACACAACCCTTCACAATAGAGTGTGACGCATTAGGGGTAGGCATTGGAGCTGTACTAATGCAAAACATGCACCCAATTTTCCATGAAATCCGAAAGTTGAGAGGTCCTAAGCTCCTCTACACCATCTTGAGGTCCCGAGCCGAAAGTTGATTGCTCCTAAGCAAGACTTGGGAGGAGCACCTTCAACATGTGGAACAGATTCTGACTATCATGGAGGAGAAATCTTTATATGCAAAGGAGTCTAATTGTGAATTTGGGATGACAGAGGTCCTTTACTTAGGACACATTATCAGAGTAAAGGGGGTACAAGTATATCAAGAAAAGATACAAGCCATCATCACCTGGTGTTACCCATGATTTTGGTCATCATGATGATGTACTGATGATGGTGTACTCAGGCTCTTCATAAGAACTTTCTCCTGAGAAAAGTTACTTTCATCTCTTCCCAGAAAACTTATTTTTGAAGAAGGTTCATAGGCTGCTAATATATTTGGATGTGAGAATGCCTGATTCTCGCAGGCTGCCTTAAGCTAGGGTGCGAACTTCTTGCACTGTGTTGAATAGCTAGGGTGCAAACTTTTCCTAAAGCATGGAAAAAGATGAATTCTCGATGTTTCTAGAAGGGAATCTTCTAGAAGGATGGGTTGGAATTCGAATGGTTATCCTTGTACTAGATTCCCTGATATTGTGGGATCATTCTTATCCAAGAAACTATCTCATTCTCTCCTATATATTGAGGGAATTCTCATGGAAAAGGTCAAGCGAGATTCATTGGAGAATTGGTGAAAGAATTGTTTGAAGGACTTAGCTCGAACAGTAGCTTGGAGACTCTAGCAAGTCTATCAAGAGGATTTGATCTTCTTCATACAAGGATTGAGAAAGTGTGTGTGTTGGAGCCAAGAGCCATTGAAAGGAAACTTGCGACATCAAGGTGATCAGGTTGTAATCTTTACTTTCAATCAATATGATACAGTGGCATGTCCCTTTCCCATAAAGCTATTTCCACTTTATTGTGTAATTCCTTGATCATACACATAGGTTGACTGTTGAATATATTTTGCTATCTTCACTTTGGTTGGTTTGTGTTGTCTTGATCTTGACCTCACGAGAGCACCGGAGCGAAGCAGGGGCAACGAAGACCCTAGGAAGCGATATTAAGGTATGTTACTTGTTCCTTCCTACTAGCTAATTCAATGGTAAAAACTTAGGGAAAGAGTCATGTCCTGTCATGTTTTGTTCTAGATCCAGGTGGATCTAGGGATATCTTTTAGTGTCCTCACCTACCGATTAGTCTGATAACAAAATTGGCGACCACATTGGGGAGCATCCCATTTTTCTTTGTGGCTTTTGGTATTTTTCTGTGGGAATTTGCTCTTGTTTTACTTTTCTCCTTTCCTATCAATCTCTGAGTCTTCAGGATATCCTGATAGACCCTCGGGGTCCAGAGGCCTTTTCAAATTTTGTTTCATTTTCCAAAAAATTGACTAGTTTCAGAGGTTCTCTTACTACACTTCACTATAGCCCGCGAGAATCTATAGAGTTCGCATCCTGCATTTAGGTTCAGTGCAAGGTTCTCGCACTCTGCTCAAGAGCCACCTGTGAGAATCACTGATTCCCACACTGTGTAACACTCTCAGCCTGCGAACCCATTTTTTGAATTTTTTGGATTTGAGTTTTAGCATCTTCAACTGCCCAGATCAGTCTAGGTTCCTCATAAGAGTTTCTTGGACCATTGATTGATGTCTTTCTTGTCTTCGTTTTCGTTCATGGATAGTCTTAGGATTTCCAAGGCTTTTCTTGTCACTTCTGTCCTGACTTTCGTTTCTTGACTTTTCTTGGCAAAACCTTACTCCCTGATTTCGGAATCTGAGTGTGTTTGATTAGTTAATGACCGGTGATTGGTTGAAAGTTGAGTTTTCTTGGTCTTTATCATTTGCTTATTGTTTGAAAGATCATTTTTCTTATGCAATTGAAAAGACTAGAGTGGTTTGTTTTTTATTTTTGTTTTCATTGAAAGAGTGATTTGGGTTTTTATCATTGCTTGTTCATTGGCTTTTGATTTTCTGTACTCTCACTATCATAGTGTGGGTCCTTTTTGAAAAGTGAACAAACGTTTTTCTTTCAAAAAATCATTTTCGTCTTCGAAAACATTGAAAATCAATTGTTGAAGTTATTGAAAAAGACACAATAGAGAATTGTTGTTGATGTGTGATTTGTTGCATTTGAATTTTAAAGGAAATTGTATCGTAGTTCATGGTTGATCTGGAAGATTTTCTCTTTCCCTCCCATACATAGGATTCATTGGACGAAAATTGATATATTTTTCATTCTCATCCATGCATTGTTGGGTCAGAGTCATACAACATAAGTTTCATCTCCGTGGCCTTTGAGTAAACAACAATCTTAATAACACTGTGCAATTGTAAAATTTATCTAGTAACTCTTTTCTAGAGCTCTAAATTTATCTATTACACCAACATTTAGCTAGGCTAGCACTTTGGAGTAGGAAGAGAGATACACTCTCCAAAAGCACAAAACACACAATAACATCTTGTGTTAGGGAGTGTTAAATTCCATTTGCAACATCTTGTCCTGGGAAGCCCTTCTCACACAAGGGTCAAGCACGAGGTCGCATTGATATTGACAACGTTACTCACCCTGCTTTGTTGATATCAGTGTAGATATTGCACATATTACGGGGATCACTCAGAGGTATACCCACAATGATGAGTGGAAGCCTTTTGAGTTGATTTCGGGCTAGATACCTTGCCCTTGCGTGTGGATCGGACTGTCGACTGTTCCCACAGGATTTATTGTTGTTGATGGTAACCTTAGTGGCTTATCTTTCTAGGTTCTTACACGAGGTGACTGTGAAGGGGAAAGTCTTCACGGTACCTGGAATTGACGTTGAACAAACTCACTCGGGCTCCTTGGAGGGTATACCCATGATTAGGTGTGGGAGCTTGCACCAGGGTGTAAGTATGTTAAGAAGGTCGTCAACGTAACTTTTCCATCCTAGCCCAGCCCCTTCTCGTCTCATTGTTGCGACGTTGGATTTCATCACCAACTAGTGGCTTCAAAATTAGAAGGTCTCATTTGCTTGGTGTTGCTTCCTAGATTTTGTTTACTGGTGCGTGTTGTTTGTTTCTCGAAGTTGGCCATAGGATTTTCTTTGCGAAGTTTTTCACTCGTTTACAATAGCTCCTCCACGTCGTTCACGTAGAATGCAGGGTTTATCTCCAGAGCATCTGGGAGGTTCTCAACCCTTGCCTACAAGCACACATGAAGGCTCTCCTTGGCAAAGTGAAGTCCCAGTCGTCACTAGACCGTAAGTGGAATGTACTGACTCTCTATAACATTTTCAAATTACAAATACTCGAGAGGACTTTAGGCTTCACCCCGATTCTGAGAGACTTTTTATGTGCGCAAACTCTTTCGGAGACTTAATTGTTGTGTATTCTGGATTTTCGACAGGACCTGGGGAACAAGATCCTTTTTGGTCTACGAGCATTTTTCGTAGGGTCATTTTTGGTCTAGGTTCACCTGTGATTTCCGAAATTAGACCACCTGTGATTTCCAAAATCTCTAGTACAAAGACAGTACCGTTGACTACCGCTTATCACTTTACCGTCCCTATCGAAATGGCCCATCTCGCAGCTACTATGAGTGTTTCAACCGAGTTTACTGCGGTTAGCCTTGCTCCCATCAACACACTGCGAACGCCCCATGTCACTCCGACACTACCACCCGGATACCATGCGTTGAATGCTTCCATTCCTACTCCTGCGCAAAATCCATCCGGCTCTCCTGGTGGTCCTTCTTCTTCTGGGCAGTCTCTTTCTGGTTTTGTTCCAACACTCCCTCAATTTCCTTTTGGAGGACTTTCTTCATCTTCTACTGGCAATCCTACTCCTAGTGGTACTATTCCGTCATTCACTCCAAATCACCAGATTCCGATTGGTGGACTATTTCATCAAGGTAGTATAACTCAACCCCCTCTAAGTTGGCAAATTCCAATTGGAACATTGCCCCCAATTGGAACACCACCTTCGATGGGAGGACTGACCCCACCTTATGGGAAAAACATACCTCCTTCCTTGGCCCAGTATTGGAATCAGTTGATACAAAATCCTCCTCAAACGTTTGGGGGGCAACAGTTCCCAGCTGCATCCGTAACACCCCCTAGTATGGGTCAACCATATCCAGGTTTGTTTAATCCCATTTGGGCGGCGAATGATCAAACTCAAGCCCTTGTTCTAGGGTATAATTTGATGAGATACTATCCTCTCCAACCACAACCGAATATGCCTGGATCTTCACATTATATGCAGACTGCTTATGATCCTACTGGTTTGCCGACAGGGCTTCCTCCCCAAAGCCACCAGTACCCGCAGGTGAATTGACAGTTACCCTTTCTCGCCACTTTGGATCTTCCAGATTTGTCAAGGATTTTAAATGATCCTATTCGTCACTCTCCCCAATGGCATGTTATACCATTTAAGCTTCCATCAGACATTCCTAAATTCGACGGCAAAGTGGGAGAGGACCCCAACAATCACGTTACGACTTTTCACCTATTGTGCTCATCCAACTCATTGATGGATGACTCTATTCGTTTGCGTCTTTTTCAATGAACCCTCACAGGTTTTGCTACGAAGTAGTATATAAAATTGCCACGAGGTTTCTTCTTTGACTTCAACACCTTAGCTATGGATTTCCTTACGCATTACCAGTTATCGATCCGTTATGACACGGGGACCGAGATTTTGACTTCCTTCAAACAAAATAAAGGCACTCATATATCTGATCACATCCATGAGTGGCGCAGGAGACGAAGTTTCATTAAACTTGAGCTCCGCGATCAGTTGCTAGCTGAGTGGTTCACAAAATCATTTGTGAATGACATCGGTAAGGACATTTCCATGGGTGGTGTCGTCACGGAAGAGAAGGCTATAAGTCGTGCTGAATATCTTGACCTTGTTTACTCACAAACGGGAACCCTTTACGATTTACTACCTGACTTACCTCGTCCTAATACTTCCATCACTTCAAGTACTCCAGTTGCCTTGCATGCAGCTGACGGTGTGGTTGGTACTGCCCAAGCCCAACCACATTCCGCTTCAATTACAAACCCTAAATTTGCTTCTTCTAATGTTCAAAATGCTCCGTCTCCTGCCCCTCCCACCAGCAAGACTTCTGAGGTAAATGTCGTTCAATCTACCCCAATCGGTAAAAACAAATCTAAAAAGTGGAGTGGTAAGAATAAGGAGGGAAAAAATAATTCTCAAGCAGAGCAAACCAAAACTGCCCCATTTGACAATCGGGATAAGCGTAAACCACGATACCCTTGCCTTATCTGTGGTGATGATCACTACACGAAGGATTGTCCACGACGTGTCGAGGTCACTAAGTTCCTTCAAGGAGCTCCAAAACCACCTGCTCCGACCGATTTGTCCCAACCCTTCCCGTATCAACAATAGGTTTAGTTGGTCATCCATGACCAACCCTCATCTTCTACCACCTCCTATGTTTTGATGTGTACTGGCGATTCTAAGTAGAACAACGTTGCACTCACTACTCGAGCCAAAGATTATTCTCCCTCTAAGGAGAAGGTTGACGATTTACCCCCTTGTTTGGTACAACCCTCTCCCATGACTCCACCTACCAAAGGTCCTCTTCATCTCAAACGACCGAGCCTCGACACAGTTCTGCGACCCCCCCCCAAAGGGTGTCTTTCAGAAATCGGCTTTCAATCCTCATGCTCGTGCGGCCCAGAACTACAACATTGTTGAAGATTTGGCCCAGGCACCTTCTGCGATGTCAGCCCTTGAAGTCCTTCAAACTTGTCCTGCACAACGAAAGACACTATTGAAATCTATCGGTGGAATTGACCCGACGGATATGAATTTAATAATCTTTGACTTGGAAGATCACATTCCAAGGTTACCCCCTCAACTTTCATTCTAGATCCAAGTGGTTGTTTCTGACAAAAACATTTGCCGAACCGTTATTGATGAGGGTGCCTCGACGTGTGTTATGTCTCTTGCTTGCTGGAAAGCCATTGGCTGTCGTTCTTTGAATGAATCCCAGAACACTCTTAAAGCCTTCAATGGATCTGGTTTTAAGCCCTACGATGTTCTTCCTTCGTTGCCCATCACGTTAGAAGGCAAAATGGTCCAATTCGAAGTGGAAGTCGTTGACTCTCCCCTTGATTATAATCTTCTTCTTGGCCGCAGCTGGATCAATTCCATGCACACAATTGTGTTGAACCTATTTCGTGTGGTACGTTTCCCACATCAAGGTAAGGTTGTCACTGTCGATCAACTAGCCTTCTTCAATTTCGATACCCGTACTAGCAACGTACCATTTTTTTCTAAAACCCCGCCGGGTTATGAGAACGTCGGTGTAGGCCTTCTCAAGGACTCTTCGTTAATGGGTACTTTCCCCATTCCACCGCCCGATGTTCCACGCTCGTCTGTTGCTTCCATCAATATGATCTCCACTTTTCCTCATGAACTTCCTGCATCTCATGACCCCTGGATAGTACCTAACCCTAGAGATCATCTTCGTTTCGGCGACGTAATGCCGTTAAGTCCAGTTGAATCCACCTATCAAGCCATTCAATCGACAACCCCTTCTACCCCCTCTTTATGAGTTGTCTCCTGAGCCTTTCCGTGTCATTTTTCCTACTGATGAGATGATCATGTCCGTCATGGAGGACACCCCTTGGGACGATGGGCATCATCGTTCCATCCTCTTTCTGGAGCAACATACTCTTGTGAACTACCAACGGATTTCGAGCCCGTCGACCGTTGTCGTCATCTTGACCGTTCCCGAGTCTGCACACGATGTGTTTTCCAAAGGGAACTTAAGCAATATCTCTCCCACTATTCCCATTGACATATCCGTCAAACCTGGAATCGTAAAAAATGTCCATATTGGAGCTTCGTGCTCCCCTGACGAGATAGTCACCTATACGTCCCTTTTTAAAGAGTTTCGTGACATCTTCGCCTGGAGCTACGAAGAAATGCCAGGTATCGACCTTGAGATTGTGATACATGAGTTCAAGACATACCCCGACGCTAAACCCGTCCGACAATGCCTTTGTCCAGTTCACCCCCATAAAGCGGCTGCTATAAAGCTCAAAGTCGAGAAACTTCTTAAAGCCGACTTTATTTATTCGGTGGCTCTCACAGACTGGGTTTCCAATCTTGTCCCGATTGACAAGAAACAAGGCACCATTCGTGTATGCGTTGATTATAGGGATATCAACAAAGATTGTCCAAAGACAACTTTCCTACCCCTTTCGTCGATCAGATTGTCGATGACTGCGCCAGAAGTGAAATCTTCTCTCTCATGGATGGTTTCTCCGGATATAATCAAATCAACATTGTTCCCGAGGATCAACATAAGACTGCTTTTATTTGTCCTTGGGGTACTTTTGCCTATCGAAAACTTCCTTTCGATCTTAAGAACGCTGGCGTAACTTTTCAACGAGCTATGTCTTATGCTTTCCATGATATCAAGCACATTTTTCAACCCTATTTGGACGATTTACCCGCTCATTCAATGCGCAGACTCGATCACCCAAAACACCTCCGAGCCATTTTCGTCTGCAGTCAGTTCTACCTTATTTGTTTGAATCCTCATAAGTGCGTTTTCTGTGTGGAATCTGGCCATCTTCTAGGTTTTATTGTTTCACGTCAAGGGATCCGTGTGGATCCTTTAAAGGTTGAGGCGATCCTTAATCTTCCTCCTCCTTCTACCCTTCTCTAGTTGCAAAGTTTGCAGGGGAAAGCAAACTTTCTTCGTCATTTTATCCCCAATTATGCCGAGATAACTCATGGATTTACACGGCTATTAAAAAAGGATCAAGAGTTCGTCTGGGATACCATCGCCAACACTGCTTTCGAGGATTTGAAATTGTCCCTAACGTGTGCTCCGCTTCTTTTTCTCCCCGATTACAGTCGTGATTATTTCCTTTATCTTGCTGCCTCGGAGTACACTATTGGCATGGTCCTCGTTCAAGAAGATGATGCTAATGACGAACATGTTATTTACTACTTGATTCGAAGTCTCACGCCTACTGAAATCAAGTATTTACATGTCGAAAAACTGGCCTTGGCTACCATTCAAGCCATCCAGCGCTTCCGGCACTATATCCTCTCACGCAAGACTATGATGATTTCTAATTGCAACCCTATGCAACACATTCTGACACGTCAATTGCTAGGGGGCGAATACTCCAAATGGATTGTGATACTCCAGAAGTTTGACTTGGAATTCGAATGTGCCAAGTCCAAGAAGTCCTTAGTTTTTGCTGAGTTGATATGCGTCTTTTCCCATTCTGCAATGGAAAATGTAGCAGTTGATTCATTACCCGATGAATCTCTTTTCCTTATTAGCACTGATGATCTTTGGTATGGGGATATCATTATATATCTCCAAACCCAGACTTTCCGACCAACTTTGTCCAGTACTGAACGACGTCGAATACGCTATCAAGCTCGTCAATACATTATCCTCAGGGGATTGACTCTATTTTTCGACGTTGCCTAACGTTTGACGAAGCTGAGAAAGCTTTGAATGATTGCCATTCTGGAGCATATGGTGGTCATATGTCTGGGTATGCTACTGCCTAGAAGATCTTACGTGCAGGGTATTTTTGGCCTTCTTTGTTTAACGACTGCATCATCGCCGTTCATAAATGCCATGCTTGCCAAACCCATAATAATAAGATTCGGTCACATCCTGCTCCTCTTCACCCTGTGGTCTCAGTTGGTCACTTTGCGAAATCGGGCATCGATTTCATGACATGTTACCCTCACTCGGTCGGGGGGCATGGTTACATTATTGTAGCCATTGATTACTTTACGAAATGGGTCGAGACGATGCCGACATTTGACAACACTGGAAAGACCACATCATTGTTCATTTTTAATCACGTCATAGCTCGTTTTGGTGTTCCCCAAGCTATCATCACTGATCATGGTAGCCACTTTAGGAATTTTATGATGTCCGAACTTACTGAAAAGTTGGGTCTTTGCCATGATAGCTCAACGCCCTATTACCCACAAGCCAACGGCCAGGTTGAAGCAATTAACAAAGTTCTCATAACTATGCTCCGACGAATGATAGGGATTCATTAAAAAAGTTGGCACACAATGTTGTTTCAACATTGTGGGCTTACCGGACATCCATCAAGTCTGCTACTGGGTTTACACCTTTTCGGTTAGTCTATGGTGTGGAAGCCATTCTCCCTATTGAATGCGAGATACCCTCTTTAAAACTAGTTGTTGAACTCCTACCCAACACTTCTGCCGAGGAAGAACGTCTATTGTATCTTATGCGATTGGACAAAACTCGACGCGATGCCACCCTAGTCATAGAAGCTCAGAAAAAGCATGTCAAGGCCCAATAAGACAAGCATGTCAAGCGTCGTGTTTTCTCCAAAGGCGATCTTGTTCTTCTCTATGAACAAGATCGAGATATGTTAGGAGCTGGGAAATTTGAACCCATGTGGCGAGGTCCTTATATCGTTCGACGAGTTTTGGAAAAAGGAGCTTATGAGTTAGTAGACTACGATGGTATCCCTTTGAGTGAACCCAGGAATGGGTTGTACTTGAAGAAGTACTATGCATAAAATCATCTGTGCACAAGTACTTGTATTTTTATTGTATCATATTTTTTATGTGTTACTATAGCTTGCTTTTGTCATTATCTGGTCTCTTCCCTTATGTGAAGTTGTGTTTGATTTCTAGATGTCGGAGTCTTCGCTACCCTATATTGGCTTCTCTGATGGTGCTAGCCGTAGTACTCAGAACCTTGCTTCCGTTGCGTGGGAAATTTACGCCCCTACAAACAAACTTGTCTCCTTACGAGGTGTGTGCCTTGACCGTGCGACCGAAAACATCGCAGAGTATAGCGCCATTATTGAATTATTAGTTGATGCTATCTCGCTCGGAATTCATCATTTGGTTGTGCGACTTGATTCGCATCTTGTAGTACTACAGTGAAGTAATGTCTACACTATTCGAAGTCCTACTTTGTTACGGGTGTATTTGCGAATTCGCCTCTTGGAGCGTTATTTTGATTACATTGAATATCAACATATTCCTAGATGTCTAAATACATTAATAGATGATTTGGATAACTATGTATTAGATAGACATTTGAATCATTTATAAATCAATCACATCAATTTTCACACAACACATGATAAACCGGTAGAAGTCATCTGTATATATAACGATCAAAAGAGTTTTTTACAAAAAGTTTGTCCGAAGATTAAAATGTCAAAATCTAAAGCTCATAGATTCTACAAAGTGACGTCATGGATGACGTTCATGGTAACACATGACTGCCCGAGCAACCCTACGAAGTAGTCGACTCATGGAACCCGATACTCCTACAGTATGACGTTGATCGCGTTGTGGAACCTATTCAAGAGGCATGTCTGGAATATCTGCGGTCAGGCCCTCTAGATTTTGTTCCACTACTTGATAATCCTTGGCATATTGTTGCACTGTCGCTACCTCTCCTCGCCGCTGAATGGGAGAAGTACCAGGAGTTCTGTAAGGTCCAACATCTGTGACATCAACAACGGTTTTGTATTTAGTCTTTGGACGAACATATAAAACAAAAACATTTGAATATGAAAAATTCACAAAACATTTAAAAAGAGGAAAATGTGTGTACTTCTTACCAAGTTCCCCCCACTGAGCATCCTCTGGCAGTACTAAGTCCGGATCTCCTTGGATATCCAACCCGGCATAAACATAGTCGTCAACCATCAACATTTGTGGTTGAAGCCAGTTAAAGAAGGTATCATCATACTTGATTATCGGTCCAACAATGTGCTGGGGCATAAGCTAACACCATCTCAGCATCCTTGGATCCCTGGGAGCCGGTAAATTCCACTCAACTTGCAGCCTCAGTAAAGGAACCCTCTCAAGGAAGAAGGACACTAGCAAATATCCGTACCCGAATTGCTTCAGGTTGCCTCGTCTGCATTTGGTCAACTTTCTTTTTACGCTATGAAGCATTGCATCTGCCCAGTTGAAAACCCGAGGTTCAATACACTCAATAGAATACTGGAAGTAACTCTGTAATGACATGTGAGGAGCAGAACTTCCAACCATCCGAGCTATAGTGAATAGGATAGTATGGAGGGTCAAATCTCGTACCCCCAAAATAACTACTTTTCCTTTCTTTCTCTTTGCCTCGGGAACACAGTGTAAACGACAATACTCACTCATGGGTAGCCCACCACCTCTGCTACCAGTTAGGCTCACGTAGTACCCCCGCCATGAAAATCCAGTCAAAAAGTAAATGTCTTCAATGTCTAACGACAGTGTGTGGACCCCCACATGAAATACCTGCTGATCGGGATCCCACATACGCACCAGGTACTCTAATAACCTGACTTGGGCCCTCATGCCTAGGATACGAAAGTACTTCAAGAGGCCACAATCTCTCAAAGCAGCAATAGTAGGTGGATGATTTCCAACAATTGCATTGTCTTCTTCGTGCTCCCTTTCACGCCATTCAAGAACCATTTTGATGGCCAATTATCTGCATAAGGAACGCAAAAAGAAGATTAACAACTTTTTTCATGGTTTGGTTCTCTTTCATTGGGTAAATTTTTTAAAAAAAATTGATCTTTTAGGTTCTCGCAGGTGCCCTTTGTGCACAGTGTGAGAACCTCGCAGGCTGCTATGGGCTCACCTGCGAGAATGCCCCATTCTCGCAAGTCCCGTGTAGCCCACCTGCGAGAATGGCAGTGTGCAAGTAGGGCTCACTAAATCAATTCAAAAATGGATTTTTAACCCATGGAAATGCAAAATTAAACCATGAAAGTGTAAAGGACAAAGAGCCTATCTCATTGTCACTGACAGCTCGCTGAATGGATGCTCGTAACTCCCGCAATCTGACGCCGAACTTTGAGGGTAGAAGAGGGGTTTTTGAGCTCAAATAGTGGAAAGGTAAAAATGATATGGTAAAAAGAGTATTTACTTCTTTTTATTTACTTTTACTATGTCATTTGGTTTTTTATGATTATTTATCTATTAAACCCTAATCCCTAATGTCATTTTAAGTGTA
>ML825569.1:18853-31164 GCA_009831015.1 Picea engelmannii | reverse complement strand
TGGAGGCAGGAGGGAGGGACAAAATTATGCCAAGTTACACTTCTAGGAAAGTGCTCAATCCATCTCAGAAAGGGATCGTGAAAAATCAAAGGTTCAAAAGACTGACTCAAAGAGTCTGAAGGTTGGCTACCTTGGATGTCATTGCATCCTGAGGTCTGGGAAGGGACTAGCAAGAACCTAGAGGATGATTGGTAATTTTTTAAGGGAAATTTGAAAGACTGAGAAAAGAAACTTCTTCTTAAGGTATTCAACCTACCCTTGAATTCTAAAAGAAGGCTTTTCCCTGGAGAAAAATCAAGACAAGGGACATGTTTCCCAACTACACCCTTAGTGACATAACAAGGTAAATTAGTCGAAGTGAGCTGAAAAACCTTGTCACAAGTACCCTGCTTTAGGAAAGCAATGTCCTCACCTTTATCAAGATTTGAGCACAACAATGGGTGATAATCTTCCTCATAGAATAAATCCAAGTGCTCAAAGGAATATTCATCAAAATCCTCAAGGTATGATCGAAAATCATCAGGAGAACATAGAACTAGGTCACCCTTGGGTGCTTGGAAAACATTTGTAATTATACCATCTCCCTGTTGCCATATGTCAGAATCAATAACAATCTCATATGATGTTTGTGAAGCCAACAAATGGAAATGATCCTCAAAGTCGTAAACAAGATCCCCATCATACCCAATGACATCCCATTTACATTTCCCAACGTGTATGAACTCATCAATATTATCAAACATGTCATTACCTTTATCATAACACAAATGGATTAAAACATCCAAAGGCTCCTCTAATCGTTCTTCTCTTTCCAAATCACAAAATAAAGCATCTTCAAAATCTTGGAAAGGGAAATAACTTACCATATTCACTTCTTCCTGTGCAGAAGTGTCGAAGACTTGGATGACTTTATCAAATGAAAGAGCAAGCATTAGTGCCTCGTCCTCGGGACTTGCCCCTACATCTTCATATTTATAATACAAAGGGTCTAGCTTATCCAAGGTTTCCCTTTCTTCTTCACCTTTTGGATCATAGAATGGGGTATTGTCAAAAACCTGAAAAGGAAAGTGACTAACCTCATCCTCTTCTTCCTGTGCAGGAGGAATAGGATCTTGAATGACTTCACCAGAGGGAGGAGGACACATTAATACTTCATCATTATGTTTGAAATCTTCAGGCTCTCACTCTTCAACCAGGTCCTCATTGTTCTTGGTAGAAGCATGAGTAAATCCTTGCTCTTCCCCATGGGATTGGTAACCTTCATCAAGATCCCTCTCCTCAACCTCTTGTTGATCGATTCCTTTTTCCAACCTTTTTGGGAATTCTTCAACGAATGTCTCAAGGAAAGCTATTCTCTTAAGAATATTTGGGGTATCTTTGGGCTTACTAATCTTGACTTATGGAACAAAGGATTGTTCTTCCTTGGATGAGGAGATGTTGGCTTCGACTTTTGTGGCCATGTCATAAGCTTCTTGGATTGACCTTGGGCCCTTTTTATTGAGCAAGAATCTTGATTTTGCTAAGAATGCCCTGATATAGAGGAAAATGAGGAATTGGGGTCTAGGATGATAGGTTCTAAGGAGTTGTCTTGATAGCTTATGGAACCTGGTATGGAACTCCCTAACGGTCTCATTCTCATTCTTCTTTATGTGATTAAGTTTGTTCACCAACACCATATGATCCTCTTTGATATTCCATCTCTTGAGGAATACCTCTTCTAATTGATCCATGGATGTAATACTAACATTAGGGAGGCCATCATACCATTTTCTAGCATCTCCATGAAGAGTGGCAGAGAAAAGTTTAATTGCTAGATCTTCATCATATTCATTGATAAGATGGAGTTTAAAAAAGGGCCAAAAGTTTCTCATGTGGTCTTCAACTCTAACCTCATCGTCACCAATGAATTTAGGGGGCCATTTTACATATCTTGGAGGCATTTGTCAGGGATACCCTGGTATTTCATTCATATCCAAGAGTTTAAAATTACCTGGGTCCCATTGAGAAGCCATGTTTGGCTTAATCATTAATGGAGTCACCAGATAATCCTTCTAGGGATTATCAAAGGGAAAAGAGGGAATCAACCTCAGTGGATTTTCCAGGTAAGCTTTGAAAAGTGAAAGGCTTTGAGAAAAAGGCTTATCGAAAAAGTGTCATTCAAGGAAAATTGACTCGATATTCCCCGACAATGGCACCAAAAATGTTATTGCACAATCTATAATTTTCCAAAGCCTAAAGACAAGTAGGTCTAGATTGACGTAACACGAAGGTAACCCTATCATTGTCACCTAGATAGGGTACCTCTTTCTCTTTAGGAGGAGGAAAGCCTCACTCCAAGGGAGATGTCCCATGACCTAGTTGGTTGATGAAGGGAAAAAAGATACAGTGAAAACCCACCCCTCTCTCTAGGACACTCAACAGAAGAAGTCACTTGAGTGAAGTTTAAAAGGACAAGGGAAAATGAAGATGGATTTGAACCTGCCCTTTACCAATGAAACATCAAACGTTAGTAGAAACAATTATAATCAATCACTTCTTAAACAAATTATGTGTTTCCTGAACAAGTTACTATACAATAAAAGTGAGATTACAGTAGCAACAATGTATCTTGAAAGGTGCAAGTTATGATGACAAGGAAGAAATACAAGCGTCTTGCAAACTTGGTAATGCTTTGTCGCTCACAATTTTCAAGATAAAGACAAGTCAATACATGACTTAAATGGTTGTCCAAACATTTATAAAAACATTAATTAATAATGATGATAGTGCAATGGAAACCACTTCAAAAAAGTACTATAATAAAGCAATAAGATACTACTTCAATATCCAATGATTATAGTTTGCTTAGAAAAAATGCCCAATGGTTTTATGGTCTTTAGAGGCTGCAACAATGGTTGTAACAACTCTGATAGTAGTAACAACTTCATAATTTTCACTTTAGAAAGGAAATTAAACACACACTTTAACACTTATTGATAGTGCCTTGCCTTATACAAATTCTGGGATGACTTGGATGGTTAGTAGGTTGATATAAGTTGCAAACTGATAGTTGTAGCAGTGATTATGACAACAACAAATTAGTTGTTAGTATTTCTAGACTAGGTTAGCAAATTAGTAGAGTATAAAGTGAAAGAGTTTGAGTTGAGTCTTGACAAGACATAAGAGAAGAGGACTAGTTCCTGCAAGGGTAATGGAGTCAAGGAGGGCGGCTTCTTATAAGGCTACAAATTAATGATGATGCACAAAAGTCTAAGAGGGAAAAAGTATAGGAGAAGTAGTAACTTAAGTCCTCATAGACTTTGACCTTAAGAGACAAATTGCTAGGGTATAGGCAATTCTAGGACCTAGTGCCTTGCTCTTCTTAGCCTATTTATGGGGTAAAACTTATGCAACAATAACCAAGTACAAAACCCTTAGAGTGATAGCAATTTAGGGCTCTAGGGTTTCACTAGTTACTAGATCGATTTAATGGAAAGCTTGGAAAATATAAAGTAAGAAAGTAGCAACTTAAGTTTCTTACTTCAAGCATTAAATACACCATGCAATTTCATAATCTTGTATGAGAAAATAAAATCATACAATAAACCATTCAATAGATGACAAAATGCAGATTTCACGTACTTGCACGAAGAATAATCATGAGAATACCATGCAAGATCACCATAAAAATTCCAAAATTGATCCAAGTTGCAAAAATCAGCCTTAAACAAGAGTGGCACCTCACAATTTTAGCCAATAATCCTAATAGGGCGCAAATTTCAGACCTCTTGTCTCAAATAACAAGTTGTGATGAAAGTGAATGTCACTTTCTGCTTATCTATACAAAATTTAACCTAATATTAATTTCAGTTCATAATTACTCGGCCGACCTGGCCAGTTTTTTACACAAATTAAATCTGGACAAAACAAAATTAATTTACATCTAAGTATCACTCCAGGGGTGACATCATGCCCCTATAGGGTGACATTGAGTCCCAAGTATGGAACAATGACCAGTGAAGGTGAAACGTTGGGCCTCCGAAGGCCCGAAACCTTGCCCACATGTGCCAATGCCTCATAAATGCTATCCAAGATGACAATACCAGTTCTGGATGATGTCTAGGGTATCCATGATGACGTTCAGAGCCCACAAGGGCTAACATCCATGTGGGAGGAGCAAGATCCCCTGGGTCTAGGTCTGCCAAGGTGCCTCCAAAGGAGACGTCCTTCTTTCTCCCGGTGCAAGTTTTCAATCCCTATCATGCCACTTGGTTGGCGTCTCAACATCCATTGGTGGGATTTGAGCCCTATAAAGTTCCAAGCTAATCATTCGCTCATATGTACCTGTCCACCGGGAAAGGTCCCACAACAACAAGTACACCCTCCAGGGGTTCTTAAGTCACAAGGATCATAGCATGTAAGTCACATGCAATAATTAAATTACCCAAACATGTGCATCGAACCCGCCTTGAACCAAACAAGTGCTCAAAGACGTTATGTAATTTAACAAGTTAGGTTTGGATAAGGTCTCAGGGTGTCATATTGGGCTAAGATCTCTTGAGTTTGGGGTGTTTCCCAGGTGATATCTAGTCCAATTCATGTAAGTGTATGAGGTGGCATGGGGTAAATATTTGGGCATGGGGTGCATGTGATAATAGGGAAAGGTAGAGTCTTACATGTGGGTGCCTTTGTGGAGGGCGAGTTGCACCTTGACATAAATTCATCTATTTCCTATCCCATTCATTGCCTTTTACTCTTATATTTTTTTCTTTTGATCTTTTGTTTTTGTGCTTCAAGGAAATAGTTGAGGGCCACTGTCCTGGATTGATGACCAGAGGTGAAAACGTTATCCACAAACATTTCATGTAAATGAGAAGGCCGACTCATGATGAGACCCCCTTTCTCTTGGCTATGCCACCAAGAGCCATTACCCTGGCTTGGTGATAGTGGCTCTTGGTGGCCGGATAGGTGGTAGTGTCATACTGCTACATGCCCATGGTCATAATAGGTTGATTCACGGTGAGACATCCTTTCCATCAACTAGTACCTTGAGTGTTTATATTATCTTATGGGTCCCCTTTTCTTCCCTAGAAGCTTTTGACTGCTTTCTGGGGGATCCCTGGGTGAAGCATCTCAAAGGTTTCAAATTATCTTTAAACTCTTGCCAACTACTTTTATCCTCTGGGCCTTTAGCCCCTTCTTCCCACGAGGTAAGGTACAACCCTTCCTTGTGTATTAAATCCCAATTCCAAAACAAGGATAAGAGAGATGAAAGGAATACAGATGGAAATTGGTAAGTATGGAGGGAATGAACAATGAATTTTCACAGATTCACCCAGTAACAACCCATCCTAAAGGGAAATCAACTTACTAGGGAACCATGTCATACATGTGGGCCTTGATATGTGATCTGCTTAGTTATCCCTAAGCTAGGGGATAATAATGCCCTTAGAATTTGTGGTACCAAGTCTGCGAAGTCCCCCCACAACACAGATGTCAAACGATTAGTCCCTTCAAAAATAGTTGGATGAGCTATTGGAACTGGAAGAGGACCAATTTATTATGAGTCGCAACCAAATGTTCGAGAAGCAGAGATAGAAGGCATGGCATGACCAGAACATTCGACACAATACTCTATAACCTGATGCTTGGGTATTATTGTATGACAACAAGTTTCTGAAACACCTTGCCAAGTTACGCATCTGTTGGTTAGGACCCTTTAAACTAGTATACATCAGTGAGGCAAGAGAAAAAAAGTTGAAAACACTACAAGGTCAACCCCTCAAAGGACTGATCAATGAACATTAATTGAAAGTGTATAATGGCCCGTGGGTGTCTCATGCGCTATGGATTGATGCAAATTTAGTATTAGCAGAAGGTAAGAGTTATACAGGTAGGTATAAAGGTGTCTATAATTATGAAATGAATAGTAAGATGGACAGGGTTAGGTAATCCAGAAGATAAGACAAGTTGGTACTTACAAATATTTATAATGTTTGGGAAATTGTTTGAGATAATTACTAACATATAGATTATAGGACAAAACAATTGGTTCTCACAAGTGGATGACTGGACATATAGAGTTACGAAGAAACAAAGGGTCAAGTAATCAGGCTCAGACAGGTCACACATGCATGAGGGATGAGAATAGTTATCGAAACACATCCCAAAAGGCACATCAACGATATAATAGTAAAGTATGGGTAGAGCTACAATGGATCAAAGATAACATGGGGATTGGGGACAATCATCACAACAAGTACACTTAGTTGATCGTAATCACGATAAGTCATAAATCAAAGGCCCAACAAAACAACTAACCACACGAGAAAAACAACCCGCACAACTATTTGTATTCCCCATCGCTAACTGCTAATTACTTTGCTAATAGTTTGAACACTGCATACATAGAGTTTCAAGAGTAGGGTGTAGACCAACGATAGGGCAAGGAATCGACCAAAGGGATGAAAAGATTCAAAGATTCATCTAAACCAAGGATTCCCCATAACAATGGCTACTTCTAATAGGTGAGAGGAATGCTCTCAGCTCCAGACAACAAAGAAATCCCAAAGACCAATAATGTAACTGCCAAGAGAGCTACACATTCAGGACTATCTCTTGGGAAGGGGACCCAACCTACATTATATCGACTGCAACAATCGATCCACCAAATAGTTTTTTGAGCTACACTCTGAAGCTTATGTGGAGGTCACCCTGACACCTAAGGGGCAAGAGCCGATGATCTTGCCATCATGGATCAACCCCATTTCTAATTTAGGCAGCCAAATGCTAATGGATACCCCCCATATCATGTGTATTTTCCCTCATATTCAACACCATCAGTAAACTTGAGAGAGACAAAAAGAAGACGAAGGACATGCACATTGAAAATCTTACCCTAACCCATGACCTGAAGGTCACTGGGTTGATAGCATCGAGTCTTGGAGGAAGGACTTATTCCGAACGACGCAGGTTGTTCTAAACTACATGTTGAAGGAAACAAATCCCCAAAAGGTCTAGACTAAGATCGATGAGAGAAAGGTCAAGATCCTCGACAACTAAAGACATATTCACATATAGATTCCAAGGGATGTTGACACATTCTATTGGCAAATATTTAACAGACATCGAATGCTTGTCATTGATGGCAAGTAGCATGCATAAGTTCAGGAAGATCAAAAAATCAAAACAGTGAATGGAAAATATTTAACATACATCGAATGCTTATCACTGATGGCAAGTAGCATGCATAAGTTCAGGAAGATCGAACAATCGAAGTCAACGCAACCAGGCAAGATCTGAATGTAGACAAGAAGAGATCGTTGAGGAGGAGGACAGATCTCAAGCGCTAGATCCAAGCAGAAGATCCAACCACCGTTGGATCAAGAAGAACCCGCATGTCCTTTAAGGTACAAGGAGAAGTGGGCGTAGTTGCGATATGCGAAATCGCGATGTAATCTGAGCCGTCAGATCAAGCTTTGATATGGACCGTTGATTCCAGTCCGTGTCGGAGTTTCGAGGATCGCGATTTGGACATGTCAAAGATTATTAACATCAGGAATCCCGATATCACGATATGTGAAATCACGATGTAATCTGAGCCGTCATGTCAAGCTTTGATATGGACCGTTGGTTCCAGTCCATGTCGGAGTTTCGAGGATCGCGTGTTGGAGATGTCAAAGAAACAATGCAACAAGAATGCAGATTTTGCGATATGAGAAATTGCGATTCAATCGCAGCCGTTGAATCAAGCTCAGATATGGACCATTGATCTAACTCCATATCGGAGTTTCGGGGATCGCAACATGGAGTGGCAAGTAAACAATGCAACAAGAATGCTGATTTCGCGATATGCGAAATTGCGATTCAATCGCAGCCGTTGAATAGAGATCAGATCTAGACCATTGATCTAACTCCATATCGAAGTTTCACGAATCGCGACATGGAGAGGCAAAGAACCCAATGCAACAAGAATTCCAAAATCGTGAAATTGCGATTCAATCGTAGCCATTGAATCAAGATCACATATGGACCATCAAATTGCAGGACATGTGGCAAGTGATCAAAATTTCGCTAACTTGGGGTCAATGGAGCATAGTGTCGAAAATCACGAAACGAGAAATCGTGAAAGCACTCTTTGCATAGGCGCTTGGTTATGACCATAGTCATATTCGGGAAGGAGCTAGTGCATAAAAGTTTTGTATCGAAATTTTGTAGTTCGGGATTTGTAAGTGACAAGAACATTGAACATCAGGAGTGTCGAAATCGCGATATGCAAAATCGCGGAATGATATGAACCGTCAGATCAAGTGTCGATCAGAGGGTTACTATTCTCTCTCACAGTTAACTCCTCAGTTTGGAATCTGTTAGCGAAACAGACTCATGATTGCCGAATAGTTGGCATTTCAGTTGCTGAGACAATTGTCTTCCTTTTGTCTAAGGAGATGGGAAGTTGAACCACCATGTGGGTGTATAAAAGAAAATGAGACAGACAACGTGAGGTTGGTTGTTCTGTATGAGAAAAGAATGAAGCTGTAAGAAAGGGAATACCACAACATGCGCAGTGTGAGATTGAGAAGATGTGCAGTGTGAGATAAAGCTCAGAAAATTGTAACAGATGATAAATAAAACATGAAGCAGAGAAGAATAATAGAATAAGTTGAAGCATAGTAGAATGATAGAGTAAGTTGAAGCAGAGCAGACCTGCTGAACAAACAGAGGAAGAAAAGAATTGTAGAAGAGTCAGAAGAAGACCAGATTTACAGAACAAAGAAAGATTGGTAAGAATTGATTTATGTGTGTAGTTATTTGTTTATTTATTCATTCATATTTTAGGGAGGTTGGGAGGTGCTTGGGAGGACTGTTGTCCTTAGAGGTTCAAGTGAGAGCTTGAACACAGGAAGTTGTAGCTTCCATCTGGTTGTAGCCAGAGAAACCAGGGTGGCAGGGTGGTGCAAGGGAGAATAAGTGTTCTCTGTTATACAGGTTGGAGCCTGGGTAACTGGAAGTTGGTGCTGGAACATATAGGGAGTTGGTGCTTCCTTCTAGTGGGTGCTAGAGAAACCAGAGAGTTGGTGCTCTCAAACAAGTTGCAGCTTGTAAAACAGAGGTAGCAACCTCATATTGAGTTGGAGCTCAATTAAATATGATGTACAGAACTTAAAAGACTGCCTATCATTTCGAAGAAGAAGAGGTTTTCTCCCTTTATGGGTTTCCTCATGAAAATATGTCTCTGTGTATACCTTATGTGTGATTGATGTTTTTTACTTTTACTATCCATATACTGTATAATGTTTATGATCACTTGAAGAAAGATTAAGGATGTTTTAACAGACTTAAAATTGTTTAAGCTCAAAGACAACTGATTCACCGCCCCCCCCCCTCTCAGTTGTGTTAGTAATTCCAACAATTGGTATCAGAGCAGGTTCCTTTTATTCAAAGGTAGATCTGTAAGCTTAAAAATGACAAGTCATGAAGGGACTTCAGCCTTTAAGCCCCCTCTGTTTGATGGAACAAATTTTTCCTTCTGGAAGATTAGAATGAGAAGATATTTAATGGCCTTGGGTGCTGATGTTTGGGATGTAGTAGAGACTGGATATACAAAGCCTGTTGTGCTAGCCTCCAAGGATGACAAGTTAGAGTTTAGTTTTAATGCTAAGTGGATCAATTCTATCTTGAATGGACTTGCTGAAGCTGAGTTTGTAAAGGTGATGCATCTTGATACTGCCAAAGCAATGTGGGATAAACTTATTAACAATTATGAAGGAAATGAGAAAGTAAAAGATGCCAAACTTCAAACATACATATTGAAATTTGAACAACTAAAGATGAATGAAGATGAAACAATTAGCAAGTATTTTTTAAGAGTTGAAGAACTTGTAAATTCCATGAAGGGTCTAGGGGAGAAATTTGATGACTCACTCTTAGTTCAGAAGATTTTAAGATCTCTTCCTGATAAATTTAATCCAAAAGTCTCTGCAATAAAAGAATTAAATGATCTTAAAACTCTGTCCATTGATCAACTTCTAGGAGCTCTAACTGCATATGAAATGAGAATTAACAAAGATAAATCCAGTACTAGAGAAGCTTCTTTTTAAGCAGACAAGAATACTGATTCAGAATTAGATGATATTGAGGCAAAATTTGTGAGAAGGTTAAAGAAAGGGTCAGGAAAATATGAAGGGAAGTTGCCCTTCAAATGCTTTAACTATGGTAAGATAGGCCATTTTGCGTCTAAGTGTCCCCATCAGAAAAAGGACCAGAACTCTGATGAGGAAAAGAAGTACAAATACAAGAAATATAATAAGAAGAAAAGTTTGGTTGCAAATAATGACAATTCCTCAGAAGACACTGATAGTGACTCATCCTGTGAAGATAAGGCAAATGACTTCATGCTTATGGCCAAAGATGATCTGGATTATTTTCGGCACGAAATGAGAGCGGAGATATAATAAAGAAATGCACAGAGATATTGCAGATATTCAATAATATAACAGAAATGTATCAGAGATGAAACCATAAACATAGATATACAGTAATACACAATTTCTATTAATCAGAGAAATGTACAGAGACTGTAAAAATACAGAGTGAAAGACTCGCTAGAATGGTGGCAGCTTATCTCTGAGAAGATATGTGACGGCTACTCGCATTCACAAGAAGATGATTACAATGAGGCTTTGAAGGCCTTTTTACAATAAATGGGAATGCCAAAAGTCTTAGACATCCAAAAACCTAACCCTGGGAGATGAAGCGCCAAAAGTCATGTGGGCCCCGTTTGGGTAAGTGAGTACATCAACTTCCTGGGGTCGTAACTTTTGCATACGATCTCCGTTTTAGGCATGTGATAGCTCGTTGGAAAGGTATCGTCGAGGAGATTCATTGTGGGGGCTCAATAATTCCTTCAACTATCATTGAGAACCTCGATCTCGAAAAACCTTCATTTGGACCCTCAAAATGGTCCCAGAAGTTAAAACCTGCTAAAAATAGTAAATTGCCAAATTGTCAGAAAGCCATTTTGAGCCATTTGGAAAAGGTGGGTGGCCACTGATATCCACCTGGATCAATCCTCCCTTTTTAGGAAGCAATGGTCTCCATTGCGTTGAGTTCCCGGGGGAGAGGGGAAAGCGATTGTTGAATCTGAATCTTGGTGAGTTGCTTGCCTTGTTGGAACCGTCGCGTCGCTTGGTTTGTTGAAGGTCGTCACGAACCTGTGGCTGGAAGGGTTGGACCTTTTTAACCAATTTGGCTACATGAGATGACTGTGTGTAGAAGGAATATTTGTGCTTTGCTGCAACCTTGTCGACCTGCTTCTGGTGGATAGAAGGTGCTTGGGTTGAGGCTGTAGTGGTTGTAGTATCCTTTTGTTCTCCTTTTGAACAGATTGTGGAGAAGATGAATTTTGTAGTATTAGATACTACCTTGTGGAACTGTTTAGGTGGGGCATTAGTTGGAACTACCTCTGGTATCCTGTAGAGATGACCCCCTAGAGTAATAATGACACTACGGGGTTGATACTCATAGATAGCATGGCGTTTCCACATATATGGTTGGCCCAAGAGAACATCACAAACATCCAGTGGGGCAACATCACATAATACCTCATCCTTGAAGGGTTGGATGTCGTATGACAATTGACACTGCTGGTTGACACGAAGATCTCGTCCTTGGCGAAGCCACCCGATGCTGTATGGTTGTGGGTGTGGTGTTGTCGACAATCCCAACTGTTTGACGACCTTTGCTGAGATGAGGTTTTTTTGGCTTCCGCTATCAACAATAAAATGCAGCGGGGTCCCCTTCACCCACATCTGTGAATGAAAAAGGCGCTCACCCTCTTCTAGATCTATTGGATCTTCTGGTTGAATTGTTGCAATCGCAACAATAACAGTGGGGTCTGCATCGATGATCTGTCTTTTACCAGTATTTTAAGAATCAGATTCTGAATCAAGGTTTGGCTCCTTGGCTTTGATCTCGGCCACCAATGACTATTTTGAGAGACATTCATCGTTGTTGTGCCATGGTATTTTGTGGAAATTGCACCATTTCCCGGTGTCCTTCTTTGTCTTCCCGTGACCCTTCTTTTCCTGTGGCTTGGACTGGTTTTCAGGAGATTGTTTGTTAGGGATATCTTTGTCATACTTTGGTTGTTGTGGATTTGCAGACACGAACTCCTGTTTGTTCTGGTGCTTGAATTTCTGCTCGATTTTAACAACATATCGATAGGCAGAACCGAGTGATGAGATGTCCAGGAAATCCATTTCAGTTTGGATGTATCTGTGTAGAGCCCCACGGTATTTCAGAACCAAATGTCGTTCAGAGTCTTTGATACCCAG
>ML825567.1:158919-185697 GCA_009831015.1 Picea engelmannii | reverse complement strand
CCAAGTAAGACACATTTAATAAAAGAATTGTTGATGATTGCAACTATGTGAGACATTCTCCAGCTTACAAACCCGTGAGATGTGGATCATTGAAACTATGTGAGATAAATCCCCTAAGAAGGGTACGTGGTTCCTACCTGAGACAGAGCTGGAACATAGAGATGACCTCCTCCATTCAGAGAGTTGATAAGAACTCCAGATGATTATCCAGTGGGAAAGGCAATCTTTTGAGTTAGACATGCATGTGGCTGAGCTCATGGTGAACGTGTGAAATACCAAAGTGATGGGTGCATCATCATGTGAACATAAATGAAGATGATGTATTAGCCTTATCTGAGCAGCATAGTTGATGAGAAAACTTCAAATGATTCTCCTGTGTGAGGCAGTGGGAAAGAAGATATCTAGAGTGGACGTGCCTATGGACGAACACATGTGAACTTGTGAAGATCTGGTTCTTATGTGTAATCCGGTGAGCTAGAGATATATACATACCTATTGATGTGCCCCTAGTGGATGAACACTTGTGGGTGTATCATATCCTTTGCTTTATTGTCCAAGAGTCAGATGTACCTATAACCCTAATTGTAATGTAAAGGGTATAGGTCAGCCCCACCTTAATGTGATTGCTAATTAATGTAAAAGATAATTAATCTTGTTAATATTAATTGTATTATAAGCTAGTGAGGTCGGCCCTGTTGTGCCAATAGACACTTATGTTGACAGGCTCAGGTTAGTATAAGTAAAGGTAAATTCCCCATTGAGAAAATATATATTTCATGTGAGTTTGGAAATTTCAGCAAGTACACCTTCTTGGGAAAAGTGCACACCTCTCTTGGGCGCTAGTCTTCTAGGGTTTGAGCACCCTCTTGTGTGCTAGGTTTTATCTTGGTGGTGAAGGCATTTCTCTTGAGGATTATACCAAAGGATTTGGCTGGGTTTTCTTCCCTTGTTGAGAAGGGTTTCCCAGGATACATCTTGTGTTCTTATGCATGGTGCTTCTTCTTGTGATCTTGGTTGCTGCAACATTTATGGTTATGGTTAAATGCTAAAATGGAATGAAATTCATGCTTAACCTAACTTATTGAAAAATCAACATGGTATCAGAGAACAGGTCTTGAAAGAACCCATTGCACAAGCATCCACCAAGTCTCAACTCATTTTTGAGTAAGAGGAATTTCTCAATAATCAATGGAATTTTTGAGTAAGAACAATTTGTGTGCAGGTTTTAGAATCTCGTCTTACTAAACTTTGAGAAATAGTTGCTTGTGTTAATATTATGGTAGATTCGGGAGGTATGAACCTCTATTGTGACCTATGATGAGACTAGAATCCTTCGGAAGGAAGCAAAGAATTGAAGGAAACCCTAGACAAGTTGTCGGCTGGATAAATACATTTAAAATGAATTTATTGATACCCAGAAGGAGAAGTCGGCCCCAGTTAGCCTGCCCATTTCACTATAAATACAGGGTGCAGTTCTCATTATTAATCATCTCAACAATTGCAGAGAGAGCCAAATCTGCACAGACAGTTGCAGTTTTGGTGCGCAAGTTTCTGGGAGAGCTAGAAAAGTGGTGCGCTAGCTTCTGGGTGGGATCATTTGTTCAGCTTAGTTTATATTCTTACTTGGTGCATTAGCCTCTCTTGGCTATTGGATTGCTACTAGGATTCTCTTCTCGGTCAAGGTCAATGTGCTCAGAGGGTGGCTTCGGCCAGTGGTTGGGTGACGAGGGTATCGTCAATGGTAAAACGAGCACAATCTTCTATATTCTAACAGGTTATGGGCCCACACCCCTTAAGTCGGCCTAAAATGCTGGAAGGAAACATAGCCACTAGACATTGAGCTCATTGAGGAACTGTCCCTAGGGTTACTAGCAGGAGCAGCTTCCAAAGCACTGTAGCTAGGGTTACTAGCAGAAGCAGTTGTAGAAACCCTAATTCTCAGATCCGACACCTTGTGATGGAGCATCTTGCTCAAAAAGAAGATATTCAGATGCGCCCTAACTCAACACACCTCTTGACTCTCTCAAAAGACATAAATGATGAAGTTGAAGTTTTGGATCAAGGCATGACCAGTTACCAGTCAATCGAAGACATGTGTGAAACAATCAGTCTCCTACACTACTCAGCACTTATCGGGACAATTGAAGACGATATGTGGATAATCGACAGTGGAGCTTCCAGGCACATGATAGGAGATTAAGATAGACT
Organism: Picea engelmannii; assembly: GCA_009831015.1. NCBI lineage: Eukaryota > Viridiplantae > Streptophyta > Pinopsida > Pinales > Pinaceae > Picea > Picea engelmannii. The sequence continues at coordinate 183,489 of ML825567.1, read as the reverse complement.
CTCAAATCTAAATGAGAGAAAGACATCGTACAAAGTGGAGCTTGGAGAAAAAAGCACTTACCCCGTCGAAGGATTTGGACAAGCCTCCGTCAAGTTGGAATCAGGTAATCATGTTCACTTAAGCAATGTTTTATATGTACCTGGTTTAGAAAAGAATCTTGTATCAATATCATGTTTAGAAGACAAAGGGAATAGAATAGCCTTCATGGATGGAAAGGTGTTATCATGGCATAAGAATTCCAGTATGGAAGATGCTAGGGTTATTGGAAGATGTGAAGGAAATCTATATAGACTACTAGAACAAAATGAAGAAGCTCTAGTACATGACGAAGTCAACCCTAATGAACTTTGGCATAGAAGGTATGCTCATATCAATTATCAAGCATTACCTTTCCTTAGAAAAATGGTTGAAGGAATACTAGATTTGAAATCCACACATGAAGGAATTTGCAAAGGATGTGCCCTAGGGAAGAATATCAAGAAACCATTCCCAAGCAGCAACAACAGATCTAAGGAAACCGTAGATCTAATACACTCAGATGTTTGTGGACCAATGTCAGTCAGATCTCTAGGAGGATCTCTTTACTACGTAACCTTCATAGATGACTATTCAAGAAAGACGTGGTTGTACCTACTGAAATCAAAAGACGAAGTATTCAGCAAGTTCCAAGAATTCAAGGAAGAAATAGAAAACCTTACAAACAAGAAAATCAAGACATTAAGAACCAATAATGGAGGAGAATACACCTCGAAGGAGTTCGTTGCATTCTGCAAATCGGCAGGGATTAGGAGGGAGCTGACTGTTCCTCATAATCCTCAACAAAACGGTGTAGCAGAAAGAAAGAACAGATCTGTCGAAGAAACAGTAAAAGCCCTATTGAACGATCAAGATCTATCCATGTTTCTATGGGGAGAAGTAGCAATGACGGCAATATATGTACAGAATGGAAGCCCTCATCGCATATTGAAGGACATGACACCAGAAGAAGCATTCTCAGGTAAGAAACCTAACGTAGAAAATCTAAGAATATTTGGATGTCCAGTTTACTCTTATATTCCTAAAGATAAAAGGAATAAACTAGAACCCTCAGGAAAGAAGGGAATATTCGTGGGATATAGTGATTCATCCAAAGCCTATAGAATATATATTCCATAACAACACAAAATAGAAGTAAGCAGAGACGTGACGTTCAATGAAAGGATGGCCTTCAGGAAATCTATTGAAGAAATTATAGAAGAAGAAGAAATTGAAGAACCAAAAGAAGAAAGCACAGAAAATGAAAATAACAAAAAGGATCAACCTGATCATCCTATGGAGCCATGTGAGAACATTGATCCAGATATCATACCAAAGAACAAGAAACGACCAGCTTGGCTTGAAGCCACATTACAAGATGCAGAAAGAATCAAGGTTCCAGAAGGAACATCCAGGAAGAGTAAAAGACTGAAAAGATTCTCAAGTTATGCAGCATACATGACAAAGATTTTAGATGAAGAACCTACTACATTCAAAGAAGCAGTCCAAAAGGGACAATGGAAAGAAGCTATGGCAGAAGAACATCAGTCCATTATGAGAAATGAAGTATGGGAAATTGTACCCAAACCTAAAGAAAAATCAGTGGTAACCTCAAAATGGGTATACAAGATCAAACATGCAACAGACGGAAGCGTGGATAAATATAAGGCAAGATTCGTGGCCAGAGGGTTCTCCCAAAAGGAGGGAGAAGATTATGACGAAACCTTTTCTCCAGTGGCAAGGTATACCTCCATCAGAGCTATCATATCTCTCGTCGCTTCCATGGGATGGAATCTACACCAGATGGATGTAAAGACAACCTTTCTCAATGGAGCTATTGAAGAAGAAGTGTATATTGAACAACCTCAAGGATTCGAGGTACATTCTAGAGACACTCACGTTTGCAGATTGAAGAAATCTCTATATGGACTCAAGCAAGCTCCAAGGGCTTGGTACGCCAGAATGGACAGTTATCTTACAAGACTTGGTTTCTCCAAGAGTCATGTAGATCCAAACCTCTACTACAAAGTCGTGGATAATGCACCTATGATTCTACTATTATATGTTGATGATCTATTCATAACAGGTGAAGAATCTCTAATTATCCAGTGCAAGAAGGAATTAGCCTCTGAATTTGATATGAAAGATCTAGGTCTCATGCATTATTACTTGGGACTAGAAGTATGGCAGAAGCGTGGTGAAGTATTCCTTGGACAAGGAAAGTATGCAATAAAGATCCTTCAGAAGTTTGGAATGATGGACTGTAAGTCCATGGACACTCCTATGAATGCAGATATAAGAAAAGTAAAAGTCCCAGATTCCGATCCAGTTGATCCATCTCTATATCAACAACTAATTGGATCATTGATGTATTTGGTAAATACTCGACCAGATATTTGCTTTGTTGTAAATACATTAAGTCAGTTCCAGGTGGAACCTAGACATGAGCATTGGATAACTGCAAAGCATGTCTTAAGATATATTCGTGGGACAATAAACTATGGCCTAAGATATACCGCATCCAGTGATATCCAACTTCATGGATTCACAGACTCTGATTGGGCAGGAAGTGCAGAAGACAGAAAGAGTACTTCGGGTATGTGTTTCATCTTGGGCTCCACTATGATATCTTGGGGCAGCAAGAAACATAAGTCTGTCGCACTCAGTACAATAGAAGCAAAGTATATGGCAGCATGTGAAGCATGCACAGAAGCAGTATGGCTAAGGAAGTTAATCTCCGATTTATTTGATCAGACTCCATAATCGACCATAATATATTGTGATAATCAGAGTTGTATAAGATTATCAGAACATCCAGTGTTTCATGAAAGGTTGAAGCACATTGAGATCAAATACTACTTTATTCAAGATAAAGTCTAGGAAGGAGAGGTAAAGCTTGAGTATATTCCCACTGATGAGCAAACAACAGATATCCTGACAAAACCTCTATCCAGAATCAAGTTTGCATATTTCCGAGAGAAGATGGGGATCGTGGAAATAACTCCCTTAGCTGAAAGGAAAGATTCTCCAAGCTAGGAGAAGGTACGGAAAACTATTCTTGAAAAACATTTATTTTCTTGTGATTTAAATGACTCTCCAGTTAGGAGGGAGCATTGAAAACATTATTTATTTTTATAATTGAAAATTAGTCCAGATTGGACAGATGCTTTCATGTTTGGAAAGTGGATTGAGATTTCTAACGGACAGTGACTTCCCATTGTAGTCAACATGGGAGGCAGACTGATTGTTGATGTATCATAGACAGTGACTTCCCATTGTGGTTAACATGGGGAGTGGTCTAGGACAGTCATTATTCTTGGTAGTCACTCTGAGTAGTGGTCAAGTAGAATGGTCCACCACGCCGGGCAATCATTCTTTCGAAGTTCACAGTTGTGAGCAGTTTCGAAGAATGGTCCTTTTTGGAGGTTGATGCAGGACAGACATTCCTTAGGGCAGACTCATTCTCTCCAGGTTACACTTTGCTTAGTGTCGGAGGAATGGCCCAGGGTGAGGAATGGTCCGGACAGTTATTCCTTAGGGCAGACTCATTATCTCCAGGTTACACTTTGTTTAGTGTCGGAGGAATGGCCCAGGGTGGGGAATAGTCTAGGCTCAACAATCAGGGACAGTCATTCCTTAGGGTTTATACATTCTCTCCAGGGTGCACTTTAATTAGTGTAGGAGGAATGGCCCAGGGTGAGGAATGGTCCAAACATTTCTTAGGGTTTATACATTTTGTCCAGGGTGCACTTTAATTAGTGTAGGAAGAATGGCCCAAGGTGAGAAATGGTCCAGGCTCAAAAATCAGAAATAAGCCTTCTTCCTTGTTTGAGAAGAATGGGGCAGATAGCCCATTGTTGATATTCTATACTGAGGGCAGATATTCTTTCAGATCTCACAGACGTGAGTGAAAGATTGGCCCAGATGATTCAGTTTTTATCATAACATTGTTTTTATGCAAGTTGCTATCAGATGTTTGTTATGAAGAATATATGACCGTAGATGTAAACTACTGTGGTGGATATGTTCCACTGTTCGTGAGGCAGATATTCTTTCAGAACTCACAGATGTGAGTGAAAGATTGGCCCGGAGACTGCTTGTCTCCAGACAGTAGAGATATACTACTGTGGTGGATTTGTTCCACTATTTGTGACTATGTATCACGGTTTGAGTAGTTGCGTACTACCTGAATAGACACAGGTGTGTTCTATCAATTGATATTGTACCAGTTGTCATAGGAGATTATCCAGTTGGATAATAATGACAGTGCTTGTATTGCTACCAGTTGAATGGTCTGTTGTGCTCAAGACCATACCTCCCTAGCTAGGAGGGAGTGTTAATATTATGGTAGCTTCGGGAGGTATGAACCTCTATTGTGACCTATGATGAGACTAGAATCCTCCAGAAGGAAGCAAAGAATTGAAGGAAACCCTAGACAAGTTGTCAGTTGGATAGATACATTTAAAATGAATTTATTGATACCCAGAAGGAGAAGTCGGCCCCAGTTAGCCTGCCCAGTTCACTATAAATACAAGGCACAGTTCTCATTATTAATCATCTCAACAATTGCATAGAGAGCCAAATCTGTGTTGGCAGTTGCAGTTTTGGTGCGCAAGTTTCTGGGAGAGCTGGGAAAGTGGTGCGCTAGCTTCTGGGTGGGATCATCTATTCAACTTAGTTTCTATTCTTGCTTGGTGCATTAGCCTCTCTTGGCTATTGGATTGCTACCAGGATTCTCTTCTCGGTCAAGGTCAAGGTGCTCGGAGGGTGGCTTCGGCCAGTGGTTGGATGATGAGGGTATCGTCAATGGTAAAATGAGCACAGTCTTCTATATTCTAACATCTTGGGCAATCTAGATTATGATGCCCCTGTAGATACTACCTTTATGAACGATTAAATGTTTCCAGTAACTTGTGCTTAAGACTTCTTCCTCAAACCAACATTAGAAAGAAATCTAATTAACATTAAGCTTTGAATTACATCAGGTTTGATTTATGTCTTAAGGTTTAAATCTATGGGTAACAAATTTTGAGTCTATATTCACTAACATTGTTAAGAAGTGCTCCTTGATCTACTTCCATGGTATCTAGTGTCAAATTCTAACTCACATTGATTTGGATCTTCTAAGCATCAATGGCTTGGTAGATATTAGAAATTGAATTTGACCATATGGCATGGATAATGAACTTATCCACACTCAATGATAAACTGCATTTTCAAGCTTAATCTAAAGTTGTCAAGCTTCCACTTGTTATCTCTTGAAATATGATCATATGACAACAATTTTACTTTTTCCTATGACGTCATTGAAGTAATTTGAAGGGTAACATTGTGTCTCCACACAACTTATGGAAGTTGTTAACTAAACGGTGTTCATGTCTAGTTTTTTACCTTTTGGAGTTTTTGCAATTGAATTCTTGAACTGTAACTTGTTTCCAGTAACTTCAAGAGGATTTCTAGTTCTGACTTTAATACACATGATGTAACACAAAGATGTACCACTGAAATCATAATTAATATTTCAGTAATTTAAATCAGACAGGTAGACATATCCAGTATTGGAAAAGAGGTTGATTCCCACAAGTATGATGATCTCTGCCGAATTTTTGGGATTAAGAGGGAGTTGACAGTGCCTTACAATTCCCGGCTAAATGGATTTGCAGTAAGAAAGATCAAGACAATTTGTGAGGTAGCCAGAACTATGATCAGGATCTTTCGTTGTCCTTTTCGGCCACAACTGCAAGTACTGTTGTCTATATTTAGAACAGGTGTCTTCATAAAGCCTTGGAAGAGAAGTCTTCACGGGTAAGAATCCTTTAGTTGATCACTTGAGAATATTTGGTAGTCCTAGAAAAGAGGAGTAAATTGGAGCCTTTTGGAAAGAAAGGCACTTTTGTGGGATACAGTGAGACCTCAAAACCATATCGAATCTATGCATTAGGGGAAAAGTTCATAAAGGTTAGTAGAGATGTGACCTTCCATGAGGAAGCAGCCTTTCGTCATTCCAGAGAAATTCCATGTGATAAAGGAGCTCCAACTTCAGAACATTCGGGTTCACAAATTTAAGATGAGCATAGGGAGAAGGCCATAGAGCCTTTAGTGGATCCCATAAGGGATTCTATTGAGTTTCCCTTAGAAAAACCTCCTACCAAAAGGAAGCCATCTTGGTGCCATTTTAAAGGAACCAGAAAGACATGCAACACCTAAAGGTACCTTCAGAGAAGGAAAGAAACCAAATAAATATTGAGGTTTGATAGCTCATTTGAATCTTGTGATTGACTCAGAACCTTCCATTTTGAAGAGGTTGCCAAACATAAAAGTGTGGAAGGATTCCTTGATTAAAGAGTACGAGTCAATATTGAAGAATGATGTATGGGAAGTGATCCCAAGACCTCAAGGAAAATCTGTAGTAACCTATAAATGGATTTACAAAATAGAGCATGCAACAGATGGTAGTGTTGACTAGATTTATGGCTCATGGTTTATCTCAGGAAGAAGAAAATTGATTAAGATGAGATCTCTACTCCAATTGCCAATCGAGCAAGAGGTTATATCGGGCAACCTGAGGGTTTTTTTATTCATGGGAAAGAATCTCATGCCTGCAAACTCAAGAAAGCCTTGTATGGATTGAAACAAGCTCTGAGAGCTTGGTATGGAAGAATTGACAGTTTTCTTCAATGTCTTGGGTTCTCCAAGAGTATAGCAGATCCTAATCTTTATATAAAGATTGTGAAGAATCATTCTATTATCTTGGTTTTATATGTGGATGATTTGTTCCTTGCAGGAGAGGAACATTTGATAGCTCAGGCTAAGAGGAGTTATCAGCAAAATTTGAAATGAAGGACTTGGGTTTTATGCATTACTTTCTTGTCTTAGAGGTGTGGTAGAAACCGGGTGAGATCTTTCTCTCACAAAGCAGGTATGCAGTTGATGTGCTTTGTAGATTTAGGATGTTGGACTGTAAGTCCATGACCACACCTATGATTTCTAACCTAAAGAAGTTACATGATCAAGCTACAGGTTCTGACCCAGAAGACCCTGTCGTATATCGTCAGATTATTGGGTCCTTGATGTATCTAGTACATACCAGATCAGACATTTGTTACGCAGTGAATGCCCTCAGCTAGTTCATGTGTAAACTGAAACATATTCATATGGTTGTTTTTAAGCATATTCTTAGATACGTCCGAGGGACTATAGCCTATGGACTCAAGTACACTTCCAGTGGAGGTGTAATGCTCCATGGCGATACAGATTCAAATTGGATGGGTAGTACAATGGACCAGAAGAGTACTTCCTGATATTGTTTTAGTTTGGGTTCAACTATGATCTCCTGGTCCAACAGGAAGCAGGGCTCCATAGCCCAAAGCACTGCAGAGGCAGAATACATTACTGCAAGTGTTGCTAGTAAAGAAGCAATGTGGCTTAGAAAACTACTCTCAGACTTATTCAGTGTTGAGTTGCAACCCACCGTAATTCATTGTGATAACCATAGTTGTGTAAAGCTCTACGTGATTCCTGTGTTTTCATGACAAAACGAAACACATTGAGATGAGATATCACTATGTTTGAGATGTAGTGCAAAAGAAAATTATCAGTATTTAGTATGTTCCGACGGCAGAACAAACTGCAGATATTTTGACCAAGCCTCTGGTGTTGACAAAGTTTGTGTACTTTCGAGAAAAGCTTGGTGTTGCCGAAAATGTCTCTCTTGCTAAGAAGGAGTGTTAAATTTAAGCAGCTGCAAGAGCCATTCTCCGGGAGGGTGGCATAAGACCCTAGTTGATATCTAGGGCCCCCAGTACACTCCTAGGGTTCTTGGTCTGGGACAAAGCAGTTAGAGCCATGGCAAAAGACCCTAGTGAGGGCCCCCAATGTATTGTTGGGATTCTTGGTCAAGGACCAAGCAGTAAATCCCTAGATGTGTTCTAGGGCCCCTGGATGTGTTCTAGGGAATCCTTGCTCAGTGCTTGGATTGATCCTTGGTTGTGTACCTTGGTGGTTGATGATATAAGTTCCTAGATGTGTTCTAGGGCCCTGGATGTGATCCAGGGAATCATTGTTTAATGCTTGGGTTGATCTTTGGTTTTGTACCTTGGTGGATAAGACCCTAGATGTAATCTAGGGCCCCCAGATGTGTTTTGGGGTACCTTGGTCTGGGACGAGGCAGGTTCTTGGTTAAGTATCAAGACACGATGATGTGTGCTCTTCTTTTACTCTCCTGGGACAGTCCATGAGACCTAGGAGTAGCTACGAAGATGGACATGAGCACATCATTGATTTTTCTCTTATGTTGGGATGATAAAAGTTTATAAGTTATCATGAGACTTATGTGGACATCTTGCCATTGAAGAAGACCCCTTTGACTTTGTCTTGTTGTCTCCCCTTGCTTGGGCCACATCCTCCTTAATGTCTTTTGTGGTGTTGGTCTTTTCTAGTCACTTTGACTTGTTGACTTTCTAATTAATATTTTTATTAATTAAAATATTAATTATTTTGTTTTTGTTTTTTTTTTAATTGGTTTTTAATTAATCTTAGAAGGTAGGGTTAATTTAATTAACCCTAACCCCCCTTCCTAACCTATAAAAAGAACCTCACCCCTCACTCTCTCAAAACATTCTTCTCCCACTCTTCTCTTAATCAGATTTTGCTGTGGATACTCTTGTTCAGTTCTGAAATTTTGGTGCATCCTACTTGAAGGGTTTTCCTATTGTTGTTTGAGGATTCGGTCTCCTTGTGCTTTCTCTCTCTTGTTGTTTTAGAGTCTCCTTGTGTTGGTGTAAGGTGCGGCTTCCCTGTTCTTGTCTCCTCTTTCTTTGTTTGGTGGTACGGTTATCCTCTTTGGAGCTTTCTTTTGTTGTTTGAAGGTTGCAACTACCTTGGTTTTGTTGGTAGAGGGTTCGACCCTCCTTGGTTTCTCTTCTTGTTGGTTGGGAGTCTTCATATTTTTGTTATAGGGTACGACTACCCCATTCTGGTCTCCTCTTCCTGGTTTGGTCCTCTCTCCTTGTTGCTACAGGTGCCACGACCCCCTCCTAGCCTTTCTCTAGCCCGCAACTGCTCTTCCTAGGTTGTCACTGCTCCTCCTAGGTTGTCGCCATCTCCTCTTTAACTGTTGCTGGTATTTTTCCTGTGCTGCTATTGTCACCTATTGTTTACAACATCTAAGGCTTGTTAAGACAACCCTAAGGCTGCTACCCTAAGCTGCCCAAATTGTTGTAGTAGTCCTTACAGTTTGACATTTTTTGTTTGGATTGTTAAGGGGTTTTTTATTCCATCCTCTAGCTTTGTCATTGGGGTTTTATATCAGCATGCCTACCTATGTTGATTGGTCCTTGAGTTCTTGGCAATACTGTTCACAAAGATCATGATAGAGATCTACCCTTGAGGGTTTGATCCATGACCATTATAGCTTTTTCTGAGCATATAAAAAAGAGGAAAGCAACAAGCTTCTAAGATATATTTGTTCTTTGTTTTTTATCAATGTAATGTTTAGTTTTTTCTTTGTTAATTATCAAATCTATTCATGTTCAAATCTAGCTTAGAATTGTTTTATACATGTTTAGATCTATTGTACTATTTTTGTGATTGATCTACTTCAAAAAAATTGTTTTGGTTGTTGATCTATATCTACTATAGTAAATAAAATTAAAAGAACATTATTGTTCTAGTTTACCCTTGATTTTTTAACAATGAGAACAAATGATCTCTAGCGCCCTATATTTATACTGCTCCAAGTCGCTTGATTTGGCCGACTTTTCTTCCCATGGGCTAATAACTTAATATTAATTATTCTCTTGAGCCAATTTTCTTCTAGGGTTATTATCCAACATTTTAGGATTTCTCTTCCTTTCCAGAATATTTTAGTCTCGTCAAAGGTTACACGTAGAGGTTAATACCTCCCACAACTACTGTAGTGTATTTGTGTTTGTTCTTTTATTTTTATATTTCGATTATTTCTTAAATTCAAGCCATAAGCTAGAGATAATAAATCTATGAAAAGATATATTAAATGAAGTAGTTATTAACAAATTTATATTGAATTGTTTTAATTTTTAATCATAGAAGCAATTTTATTTGTCCATAGCATGCAAACATAAAGATTGTTCGGTAGAAGGTTAAATTGTAACCAAAAGTAATATTTGGTTTCATGTATAGGACTAAGGCTAGATACTACTTGAAGGTACATGGACCCACTAAATGTTGTAACCTTAGCAGCTTCAACTATGATAGAATGAGATATTAACCTTCTTGTGGATACTGTCTAGGTTGAAAGAGCATGGCATTTTAGTCTTGAAGTATGATTTAAAACTGTTTTTGATTGGCTAAGAGGTCATATTCTTTGCAAGAAAATAGGTTAACTACCCAATACATAGAGGCATGTGGCAAGTGTGAAAGTTTGCTCCCTTATGGACCACCAATAGGTTATTTTAGGTGGTCTGGTCTTCTTTATTTCTTCTTTGTTTCCTTTGCACAAGATGATGTAGTTGCATATAAAGTTTTGATATTGTATCAAATCAGACTAGGAAGATAACCCCAAATATTGTAAGCTTTTTCCTATTAAAAACAATAAATTAAAAATAAAATTAAATAAAGAGTCCATAATCTTTTGTATAGCAAGACAAAGAAAATAAAAATTGAGATTAAAAAAACCCTTTAAAAAAACAAGAAAAAGGAAGACAAACAACTAGAGTGAAATGAGAAAATGCAGTAGGAAACAAAAAAGTGAGTGGATAGACCTGTAAATTAATAACCAGTTTTCCCAAGAAAGAGAAACTGGCAAATAGTCATACTTGCCATTTGCATATAGGTTATTTCAGATTAGCATTTCATTGTAATGAATAAGTCAATCTAATAATTTAGATAATATTATGTAGTTGCATATTGATCTGGAAATTTTGAATGACTAAATCTCTATCCTGAGAAAGGTCAATATTCCCCTGCACCTAAGTCAGTGAAAATTTCAGGCCACAACACAGGACCAACAAATTTTCCCTTGCACCTAGTCATGAAAAACTTACCAAATACATCTTACTGCTCTTTAAAACCTCTAGATGCAAATCCAGCAAATAGAAACAAAGCCCTGCAGAAGCTATGCTAACAACTTAATTTACATTTTGCAGGCTACAGCAATGAGGAAACCTGCAGAGTTTTATATTTTGTCATTCAAAACAAACCAGATAGTACATGGATATATGGAAGATTGCTTTGTTGCAAAACAAGTGATCACTTGCATGGTAATTTTTTATAGTTAGTCATTGGATTTGTTCACACAAAAAACACTTAATTTTTGGTAAACACTAATTAATTGTATTTAAACAACAAACATAACTAAATTTAAATGATGTAGAACCATTTTGGAGTAACTTCTCCATCCATGAAAAACCCCGAATATAAAATCTCGTTCGCTTCCCTTGATTAATGTACAGCCCATCAACACATTCTATAGTATATTGCCTTAGAGGCAAGGGCCTTTTGACATGGATAGTTATGGTTGTTTCATCCAAGATGAATCAATCAAACCCCTTAGCCTTCATTTCCTCCATGAGATTGCGTGCTCCTTGCTCTTGACCTGATTTGCTAGAAAGTTTAATCAAATGTATATAGTTCGTCGAATCCAGTTTGCGATCCTTTCCACTATGCTGAATCAGGAATGAATGTGCTTCGTCAAAACCTCTGATTTGGAAGAGTCCATTAAGAATATGCACGTAAGTTTGATACAAAGGCGTAAGCCCTTCTTCTTTCAATCTATCAAAGAGCTTAAGCGCACCTTGGATTCTCCCTAAATTGCAGGCAGCACGAATCATTATATCATGTGTAATTGCATCTGGTTTCCAGCCCATATTAACCATTCTCTTAACAAATTTGACTGCCTCTGCAAATTTTTTCCTATTACAAAGTGCACTTAGAACAATATGATAGCAGATGGGATCTCGAGGACAGTCTTTCAGCATCTCAAAAACCTCCTGTACCTTAGCCATCCGGTTTTTCTGACAGTACAACTGTATAAGTGGACGATAAGTCCGCATTCTCAGAGCACAATCTCTACTCCCCATCTTTTCCAACACCACTAAGGCTCCATTGGCATGATTCTTTTGACAGAGAACCGAGACAAGCATTTCATAAGCGACTCTTCTGAGATAAAGCTCCAGCTTCTCAAGCATTTCCATGACTTCATTCAGCATATCCGGATCATCATGCCACGCCGTGGCGAAAGAAAATGTTTTGGCAGAATAATTGCAAAACACGGCTGACATCTCTAACAAAATCATGTGCAGGGCTTCAAAGTCCTTGGCGCGGCCGAGAATATTGGCAAGCCTTTCATAATTTGAAGTGACCTGTTTGAACCCTGGTTGTAATTTGGCCCATTGGAAAAATCTGAGGGCCAAACTTGGGACACTTATTTTACCGAATACCCTATTTACTAGTTCCGGAGTTAACGGAACACCCAATTGAGTTAGGGCTTCTTCCATGTCTTCATCGCCCTTTTCAAGGAGTTGACATATTTCTCTTGCAGCATCCTCCAGCTCCCATTTATTTTTTTCTGTGGTTTCGTCAGTTTTGCTCAATTCAGGCAAGGTGTCTTCCTCATCTTTGTCTTCACTCAAGGCTGCATTCGTTGAGTAAAATTTATGGGTTAAAATGAGTTCTTGAGAACGAGGAAAGCTCTTACCGTTTTGGAAGGTTTTGAGGGCCGTGGAGTCCAAAATTTGGGGCCATTCCGGTGATGCAGAGCTCCATTGTCGAGGGCGCAGCTGGATTGTTGAAAATGCTCGCCTGATAGAGGCCACTCCTGCACGACGCACACATGCCATGGCCTGCTCGACAGTTTTCTGCGTCGGATTAAAGAGAAATGGCTGAAATGGAACTTGGAAGAGTGGGGGTTGGGGTTTTGTTCTTGTTGGGGTTTAAGTGAACTAGGGTTTTAAGTGTATGGGTTTAGCTACTAACAATTTGATTGGGATGCTTTTTATGCATACAAGATATTTACCCTCCAACAATATTATAAAAAAATACTATACTCTTTTATTTAATTTAAAAAATTAAATATATAATAAATTCTTTACATAAATTTTGATCTCTGATATAATATTTAATTGCAAAAATAAACACTTTTCATTAATTTATTACAGAAAAAAAATCTTTAAAAATAGAGTTTATTGATAAAAAGACGAGCACGTTTATTGATAAGAAGACTATCACCTTCTCTAAACCTCTTTAAAGATTTAAAAGAAAATAAAAAGGTTTAATGATTTAAAAGAAAATAAAAAGGGTTTAATTAAGTTGAAGACGTTCTTTCAAGGGACGTTCCTCTCTAGCCTTGTGTCCTCTGTCTACAACGAATGATTTATATATATTTTTGAATTGTCATTCAGCTCATGACAAGTTATACATGTTATCATTATTCTAATTTATATATGTCATTGCTATTTAGTTCATGAGCTAATAGTAATGCACAATCTTTGTGGAATTAAGATGAAATGGGTTTATTCATGTATATAAGAGCAATGTCAAGTCTTAAGGTGTTTTACATTCAGCAAGTCTTGCAAATCTTAAATTACATTGGTTTCATTTGTGAGGTGTTTTACATCCAACAAGTCTTGTGGATCTTAAATAACTGCAAGGATCCAAAGTAGACCTGCATCCAATATGTATCTCAGTTTTGAGGATGTCATTATAGATCTCATGAGTTGTCATTTACATTTCCAAATGTGAAATGGATGTGGGCGTGGCAAGTCACATTAAATGGTGTTGAAATTCTAATACACGTCTCATATTTCATAGACACCTTTATGGTTGTTGTTGTTGTTCTAATATCTTTGGCTGTTAATTTTTCGTAATTCCCATTGATTTAGGAAGAGAATAAACCGACAAAACCATTAAGGGATTGTGATCATTAACTATTTTTGCAGTTAATAAATGTTTTGGTTTTGTTGTCTTACCTTCCTTTCATGACTTGTGTTTCAACTCTTAGTCTCTATGGGTCTTACCAATTGTCTTCGGCTTGTGAAATTGTGAGAGGCTAAGAGTTTAGAGAGAATCACCCTTCAAGGAAGGAAGGAGGAGATCTCATGTCCACTAGACATCTTCAGGGGTCTTTGTGTTGTAGATTGTCTTGTGCTCAAGGCTGAGAGGTATTTTACAATTCAAGGGGACTTGACTCTGTGTTGCACATAATTTTGTTAACATGTACCAAGACTGCAAAGAAAAAAAGTAGAATCACTTCATCCTCTTAACATGTACCAAGACTGCAAAGAAAATAAGTAGAATCACTTCATCATGAAGACTTTGGTTTAGATGAGATTGAGGAGGATGAAAGCAATGATGATTTAGGTGCCCATGAGGAAACTCTGCAGGTAAGGTCGCATCTTTTGGGGGTGAAAGTTTCTATTGTTGTATATTAGCTCAGTTTAGTTTTCTTATCCCTCTTGTTAGCTAGCAAATTGGGTAGAAATTTGGGTTCTTAGCGTAGGTTAATATTAGCTCAGTTTAGTTTTCTTATCCCTCTTGTTAGCTAGAAAAAATGGTAGAAATTTGCATGCTTAGCATAGGTTCATGGGTTCAATTTCTAAGGATATGGTTCCTCCATATCCAAAAGGTTTCAAATGTCTCTAAATTGACCCAGAACTTCAAAAAATCCTGAAACAACCTAAAGATATGTACTTTTTGTTTTCTTTGCTTTCCTAGATTTGTCTCCACGCCATTTTGGATTTACTATGCCACACCCTCATGTACTTAAAGTGTAAGATGGACACACCCATGCATTTAGAGTGTAAGACGGATACACCCATGTACACATTCAATATAAGTGTGTGCACCCATTTACATATATAGTTATTATTTATTTTTGGGTATATTAATAATAGTAATAGAAAAAACCACATTATTTAGACTAATAACAAAAACCATATTGATAATATTAATGTGTCCCATATATATGTGTGTGTTTAAAAATAAAATCAATATTATTAATGCATTAAATATATGTCTATCCACATATCTTAACATAATATGCTCATTGTTAATAATGGAACATACCTATGTGTATATATTTAACACATATTATAAGAAAAATATTAAGGCATACAAGAGAATTTGTTATCTAGGTTCAAAGTAGGCTTATGTTGACCAAATTCTTAAGAAGACATGTTGAGTTCTACATGTGAGTTTGAATTTTGTTTGACATTTAAATCCTTTAATTTAGATTTTTTTTTCAGTGAGGCATCTTTTCGACGACACACTTGGAAACTACAAGTCTTCTTGTGTCGCAATTATTTTGGAAGAGAGCACAACATCCAAGATTATCCACAGATTTCGGGGGTGAAAGAATGGTTACATTGTAGCGATTCACTTAGTCTTCTGGGGTCTACAACATCAAAGCCTTCTCTATTAGCTCTACTAAATTTGTTTATGGTGATTCCAACGAGTCCTTCCTCTAATACAAAGACATTGAGAATCAATAAAAAAATCCCTGTACCAACCCAAATGATATCAAGAATATAAAAAATCCTAGAGCATGAGACTCGATCCATGGAAAAATTCTTATCAATTGATCTTCACTAGTTGTACAGTCATATATATAAAACATGTGAACTTTGATCACTGAAATGCAGATGTAATGGAAATGGATTGACTTCAAGCAATTTGTGTCTTATGTTGGCTTAACATAAACTACTCTTCCCTACTGCCTACGTTGTTGACCCAGGGTTCATATCTTTCAGGGCACCAACAAAGCCTAAAAATATTGGCCCTTCTGGTAAACCAGAAGGCAACGCAACACACAGAATGCACTGCGCAGTCTCACCCGAGATAGCTTTAATAGGTGGTTGTAGAACTCAGGTGTTTACAGCCTAGGATTGAGTATGAGATATGGGATATGTATTCTGAGCCATTTATTCTAACTTGTGTTACAAACTATTGTTATTCTCTTTTATATTTTGATCTCTGTGGTATCTTTTTGTTATATCCCAACATCAATTAACCAAGCAATATAATAACTCATTCATTCATTACACACAACGCTTAACTAATAAAAGTTGACAAAGATATGCATGCATTCATCACATTACACAAGTATTACCGTGGTTCACCCCCTCCTGGTCTATGTCCACAAATATTTGGCTCTTGTCTCTCTTATTATGGTAGTTCTGCAATCTCGCGTCGTGCGCTTACAATTCTCCTCGGATGGGTAAGATCTCTATGAGGTGAACTAGATTGCACCAGGCTCCTCAGCCTGTGATCTAATCCTCAAGATCTACCTTCTCTCCTCTCCTCTAACTCAATTGCTTACAAAAGTGGTTCTTCTAATAAAAAACATTACATAAAACAATCGAACCTCCATAGGTAGCGAACCGACAATAATTGAACTAAACTCTTTTATGATACCTCTGTATCTATATTTATATCTATCGGTCTCTTCAGCCATTTACCCAAAACCTTACAAAAACCCTAACCCTACTGTTGTTAGGTCTTCCTTTTTTGCATGCGTTCTTTGCTTCCTTCCAACTGTTGCCTCCTCCTTGCATGCACGCGTGTTATGCTTCTTGCCAGTTGTCGCTTTCCTCTTGCACGCTTTCTTTCCCATGATTTCTCTTCCAGCTGTCATTCTTCTTTGTGCACGCTTTCTTTCCCCACTTCGGCCTGTTGCCAACATCTGCATTTGCAAATGATATGACTGGATTTTGGTCACCTACTTTGCTCGAACAAACTTGAAGGACTCATGGTTGTGATTATGGTTAGCCTAGGTTGGGGTTAGGGCTTTTTGCATGTTATATATATATATATATATTATTGTAGTTTGCTAAGCAATTTTAGAGCAAGAAAATGATTTTAAATGATTTTATGTGACTTGTTTCAAAATGTGATTTTCTGTAATATTCCAAAACAATATGGAATCAATCCAACTGCACAAATTTTGGAATAATGGTTGATTAGGGAACAAAGAAAATTTAGAAATCATGATTGAACAATGAATCATAGCCAATATCTTCATAGTTGAGTTCAATATCAGCAACAACTAATCCATTTTGCTATATTAAATTAACCCCAACCCTATATGTGAAAACAACTGCGATTTGTTTCCTCTAACATGTTCAATAGAAATATTGTTCTACTGTTGTTTAGAAAAATGGTAAAAACATCTCCATATTTTTTTCACATTCTTTGAATATGTGCATAGACAATAATTTAAGCTTAATATATTATATGAAAAACAAGATTTGAATCAAGCAAAAAATCTTGTTTGTTCTTTAACCTGGAATCCATGGTCCCTTGCTCAGCTATTGAGGCTTACATATCCATCTTAATGTAATAAAATATATCCATCTTAATTTTTCATAAAATAAAAATAGCTGAAAAAAACAAACTTGTACTTGATTTTTTTGTATTGTCTAGCTTTGCAATGACCATTCAGGTTTACATAAACCATTCATTAGTAGCTTGTCAATGCCCAAAACTCCCAATATACAAACCAATTATAACATGTAGCATATATTCATCTAAAAAAATTGTGATGTAGGACAAAACTAAAAAGGGAGAGCGATATCATTTTTATAGACAATCCAATATCAACAATGAAATAGATAAGACTTGAAACAGTTAAACCACCTAGCCACAACCTCAGAACTAACAAGTGCAAAATACCAAATGCAAAAATCCTACAAACGATTCATATTATTGTAATGTGGTGAGGTAATTTCAACATGGTTTCAACACATAGCTTCATTGATGTATGTAGTACATATTGCATGTACAAAATCCATATGAAAGTAGATGTGGATGCTCATTCCTTCCCGATACATGTCAAGTCATTAATGTTTGAACATTATCTCCATTTAATAAGAACTTGTAATTATTTCGGATTTATGTCTTTATAATTACTACTACAATGCATTAAATGTGTTTGAATGTTCTCTCCATTTAACAAGGTTGTGTGGTAGCGTAGTCCCTGTCGGATTGAATTGGGATAGGAAAAAGTAGCAGAGGCAAACATAAATTGCAACGAAGATGTTGCAAGCAACATGAAGCACAAGTGGTATCCATGCAGTAAATGACACGTGGCCTCTAGACCCCCATTTATTTTTTTGAAAGCATAGAACATAATACAATTTGTGCATAGTGGAAGATAAAAATTTATGACGACACAAATATGAAAGGAGATAAAAAAGCAGTTTAGTTTGAAATATATGAAATAAGTTACAAGTTCCTGGAAATTTAAATGCATTTTTCAAATAGACCGGTGAAAGATAAAAATGTATGAGGACATAAATATAAAAGGAGAAGAAAAAACATTGTTATTTGAAATATATCAATTGAAAGCATAGAACAGAATGCAATTTGTGCATAGTGGAAGATAAAAATTTCTGATGACACAAATATGAAAGGAGATAAAAAAGCAGTTTAGTTTGTCATATAGACCGGTGAAAGATATAAATGTATGAGGACATAAATATAAAAGGAGATAAAAAAAACATTTTTATTTGAAATATATCAAAAAATAAAAGTCAATTACATATTCCTGGAAATTTCATTGTGTTTGTCATATAGACTGGGATTAGGGCTCCCGCGGACCATAAGAGAAATATGTACAAGAAACAGGAATGTAGAAAGAAGAAGTGGGCGATGATAGAGTGAAATACCTAAAAAAAATTGAAAGGTATCAGTCTTTGGCTAGACATTTCTATTTAAAAAAGTGGAATAATTGAGTTGATAAACAAAGAAGGATGTGATCAGTAGACTTACAGTGATGGTACATATGACCCCTTTTTCTATTTGCTTGCAGATGCCTTTTCATTGATATCGTCGACGACTGTTGGAATCGTGGCAACTGCCTGTTGCCTTTCGTCGACAGCCTGCTTCAATTCCGTTTCGAGCCATTCTTCAATGTAGCTTCTCATTGGGGTGACGTTGATCTCGTTCCAGATTTTTATGTTGAAAAGTTCGTTTTCTAATTCCCCAAAGTCGATAGAAAGATTTTGTAGAGCCTGATCAATTTCCTCATTTTGTACTAAATAGTCGACTAGCCAGTCGTCAACGTGATCTTGACCATATTCAAGGATGTTGTAAAACTTTTCTAAAGACAACGCCTTAAACATATCAACATGTTTATCGAAGTGTTGCCTAGTTAAGGACAAGGAGTTGACGATTTAGTTGGGGTCTTGGAAGTCATTGGTCCTTCCGGCTAAGTTTATTCTGGACAACCTTGTGAATAATTTTTCTTTCTTTGATATGGCTTGTTCACATGACTGAACAATGAGATGCAGGTTCTTCACTTTTTCTTTCCAGCGTGCATTTAATTGACCGATCCAGTTTTTGGATGGAAGATTTTGTTGTCTTTTTCTTGTTTCTGTCATGTTGTTGACAATGGTGCCAAAAGGAAGGACCGTGTTTAAATAGAAATGTTCTTCATATTTTAATTCTGCCTACAAATGTTCGAGCAAACTATGTGCTCTGGTTCCAAGGGAAGTCATGGTTCGTGATTTTTCTCATGCCTCAGTAACCAGTCCCATTCTTTTCTTGATATTATTTTCCACATATTCTCTACAGGATGCAAGGAGGTTGGAGGATCATTTTAACTTGGTTGCATGGGTGGCAGACATGGCTATTTCCAAAGGATTGGCAAGCAATGGCATAGGAATAAAAGCCTCTTCCAATTCCTTGACCCGGTCCTTTAGTCTGGAATTCTCGGCCTCAAAGCTTCCAATGGAATCATGAAGTGCATCTCTGCTCGCTATGTGAAGTTGAAAGATTTGGGACGGTCGCATGTTCGCAAGGGTAACCTTTGAACGAGATTTCCCTTTCTTATTTTTTACATGTTTTTTTCAATAATCAATTTTTTGGATTGGTTGTCAAAAACAACGCTCTAGAACACAAAGGATTCATCTTCTTCAAAAAATTTGGTATCAGATATGTCCATTAGACGACTATGCTGGATGGCGTCTCCAGGATGATCAAGGTAGCGGAGTATGCTATCCAGATCAAGCTCAAGTTCCATGTTCTCACTCTAAATTTTGGGCTCTTCTGCCTGTCCCACATTTTTTTTCTCTTCTTGTCTACTGGAAGCTTGTGAGAACTATCAATTTTAGAGTGAGGAGGGTCGTTATCTCCTCCTTCGTTTGAAGAACTCTGAGTTGCTTTGTTGTTGTGGTGGGCCGTTGGAGCGATGCTCTGGGATGTTGTACTTTTTGGAGTGTTATTCGCTGATTGAACACTCTTGTCACCAGGGCCTTTTCTTTGTTGCCTGTACAATTTAGTGTTGCTTTGCAGTGTGTCTAGGTCGTCAGCATTAGAAGCAAGAGTGTTGCCGCTAATGTCTCTATTTTTGGTTAGGTGTTTTTTGAAAAAACAATTGTCGAAGCCAAGTGTTTGTAAATGTTATAAAAAAAATTTATTGGAGTTGAACCCTCTTAGGATTTCAGCATATTTCAGGTTCAAGTTGTTAGAATGCATTGCGAATTCGTCAATTTTGTTGGTGTTCTTCAACATGAAGTCCCCAACTTTCCAAGGTAGAGGAATGAATTGTTTTTTTGTCTTCTCTTGGAATAGATGCAACTAGTAGTTGTATTGTCGTGCTACTTTTGCAACAAACATTATGTTTGTAATGTGACATGGAAGGAGAGAAGGTTTTTCCCTGGAGCCAAAAATCCTTATCACAGTGTAATTATCCAAATGTTCAAGTGTCCCCTTCTTGTCCAAAAAACTGGTTTCCTGTTCAAATATGCGGGGAGCATCTTCTCCTAACAACAAAACTTTGAAAACAGACATGAAGCCATTAAAAACCTCATAAAAACAGTGGGAGGCCTTGTGCTTCCACAAGGCCTGGTACCATAACGTTATTGGGTCGAATTCTCAGTTGACATTCTTGGATAGAGATAGTTCTGGAAACTGGCAGTAATGTGTTATCGCAAAAACTAAGTAGGATGACATATAAAATTTCTTTTCTCTTTTGAAGCTTGACAGTTGGGAACATATTTCATGGGAAATTAACTTGCTCCAATAAAAAATGGTTTGTTCCTTGACTATGAAATACAAAATATAAAGAGCCATCTGAGAAATAGTTGTTGTGGACTCTTGTCCCGTTATTCTTGTAAACAACCAGGCAATTTCACAAAATGGATTTCTAAATGAACTAACCTACAAGCTTGTGATATCTTCAGGAACTACAATCGGGTCTTCCAATAAATGGGGCAAGAGGTCCAACCCGTTATTATGCTTTGCTAGGAACTATTTGGAATCTTCTCCTCTGAAAGTCAATGTTGGCTCCAACAATCTTAACATCTAGTGGAAGACCTGAGGTGACAAAGAAACAGAAGAGTGGTCCCACAGTGGAATAATTGTTTTGTCTGAAATAAATTTATCGACGCACCAAGAGATGAGATCCTTATAGTCAAAAACTTCAGGGACATAGCCTGCACGAGAAATCGCAAAGGTCCAAATTACTTCGTTCTGGGTGGCAGGGGTTGAGTAATAAGAATATGCCCTGGACCACTGGAAGTTATGGTCCTCGCGCTTGAATATGTTCATCGTATCTCCACAGAATTGTTGTCGAGCTAATGTCATAGGTTTATGAGAACGCTGGTTTGCTCCAGATGATGGTTGAAATGAACAGTGGAACCAATAATATAACTCTCCATAAAATCTTGGTTAAATGCTTATGAATGGGAAAGCTCCTTGAGCCTTTCGCTAATTAATGACAATCTGTATGGGTGGTGCATGATGAGCTCTTAGTAGTAAATCTTACTTATTGCATATTTAGAAGTGCGAAGGTGGCGGGTACGACGAAGAGCAATTAAGGATTGGAGGTTTCGTAAACGTGCCAAGCTGACGACGTGTGAATGACATTTCATGATTTTTGAAAGCAACACTCGGAAGGGATAATATAACTCCCCGTAAATCTTGGTTTAATCCATATTAATAGGAGATCTCCTCGATCCTTTTGCCCATCAATGACAATCTATATGGTTCATGCACGATGAGTTGTTAGAATTAAATGTCAGTAATTGCATATTTAGAAACAATATATCTATATCTATATCTATATCTATATCTATCTATCTATCTATCTATCTATCTATCTATCTATCTATCTATCTATCTATCTATATATATATATATATATATATATATATATAAAACATTTTTTTTATTATAGACAAGTGCAAAGGTGACGGAGACGGGGGAGAGCAAGGAACGAATGGCAAGGTCTGAAAAGAAGTCGGACGAGATTCAAAATAGGGTTACGGGGGATACTCAGGAGAGGCGAGTGTCCCACGGTCAAATTTTATGTATCGGAATTTTTTACTGCAAAACATGTAAAACGAAAGAGAACATGATGGGGCAGTTCAACAGTCGGTTTGTATATTTGCAGAATTCCGAGAAAGTGGCTAAGTATGAAATAGGGAAACGATGGGTCAGGCTCATTTTTGGAATCGAAGATTGAAGATTTCGTGAACGGATTGTTAGAATATAATGGATGTGCTCGTTTTACCATTGACAATATCACTATTTTCACCCAACCATAGGCCGAAGCCACCCTCCGAGCACCTTAACCTTGATAGAGAATCACTCTGGAAGAAAACCCTAGGCTAGATAGCCAAACAAAGGGTAGTGCACCTTTCCCCAAGGATAGCGCACCAACAAGAGTTGATCAGATAGTCCAAACCCTAACCAAAAGATAGTCCAAGCCAAACGTGATCTGCTAGCTGCAACAGCTACAATGGCAACTCTCCTCCAAACCTGCGCACAAAACTGGGCATTGCAGTGCACACAAGTGTTTCTCTACAATTCTGAGACTGCCTCCCAGAATGAAGACTGGCCTCCTATATTTATAGTAATTTTGGCTAACTGCCTGGGCCGACTTCTCATTCTGGGTATCTTTCTCTTCAGTATATATTATTTATTCTGGTCGACTTCTTCTCTTGGAGGCTAATAACCTAATACAAGTTATCTTCTTGAGCTGACAAGTCTTCTAGGGTTATTAGCCAACTCATTAGGGTTTCTTCTTTCTTCCCAAAATATCCTATTCTCATCAGGTTTACACATGGAGGTAAATACCTCCCGCAGCTACCATAATATCAACACTCCCTCCTAGCTAGGGAGGTATTATAGGTAATGGTCTTGAGCACAAACATACCATTCACCCGGTAGCATCAATATAGTTGTATAAATTGTCTCATGACTATGTCATGAGCACTATCAGTGTCATCAGTTGCATCATCTCTCGAAACCATACTCTATCTGATTAATCGGACATGATACTCACTCCACATAGTGATACAAGAGCCATTCTTCTAATCTAGAAGAGTAAATGTTCTGAACCATTCTCTGTTTGGGAAATCTTTGTTCATCATTCATCTGGCTGATAATTATTTTCAACACTGCTGATAGTCTTCAAGGCAATCGGAACAATATCATTCAATAGAACACAACTGTGTCTATCCATAGTAGTACACAACTACCATCTAGTTGTACAGTACCACACCAAGTACCACACAGATACTTGATCAAACAGTGGAACACATCCACCACAGTAGTATACATCTACTGTCTAGAGACATACGGTCTTCATAACAATCATCTAATATCAACCTGCACATAAACAATGTTATGATATAAAATAAATCATCTAGGCCATTCTTCCACTCACATCTGTGAGATCTTGGAAGAGCATCTGCCCTTAGAACGTAAAATATTAATGATGAGATATATGGACTATTCTTCTCAAGCAAGGAAGAATAATTGTCCTGATTTCTGAGCCTAGACCATTCCCCACCCTGGGCCATTCCTCCGACACTAAACAAAGTGTAACCTGGAGAGAATGAGTCTGCCCTAAGGAATGTCTATCCCTGATTGTTGAACCTGGACAATTCCCCACCCTAGGCCATTCCTCTGGCACTAAACAAAGTGCAACCTGGAGAGAATGAATCCTCCCTAAGGAATGACTGTCTGGACTATTTCCCATGTTAACCACAAGAGGAAATGGTTGTCTTGCACCAACCTCCAAAACGGACCATTCCTCATGTTAACCACAATGAGAAATCGTTCTCTGGTGAGGCGGGTCAGTCTTCTTGAGTAACCCTCAAGAAGAGAGATTGCCCTAGACCACTCCCCATGTTAACCACAATGGGAAGTCGTTGTCTGTGGTACATCAACAATTTAGACCATTTTCTGAACTGGAAAATGTCTGTCCGTTAAAAATCCCAATCCACTTTCCGAACTGGAAAGAATCTGCTCATCCTGGACCATTTTTTGAACTGAAAAATGATTGTCCATTAATCAATAATACATCAGTGCTCCCTCCCAACCTGGGAGTCATCTCTTCATTTTTCAATAAGGAAGTCATCTCCACGAGCTCCAGCTTGAGTATGCAAACTCTTTCATCTTGAAAAGAATCTTTATCAAAATATCTTCTTATCTGCTCATCTGTGGAGATATGTATTGGAGAACCACTTTCTCCTTTATGGAATTCATTACAGATAATGTAATGCTTGTTTTCAAATGTACTTCGGTCTAGGACACTGGTCTTCTTTGAAGGCTTCATGTAGCTCTGATCAATA